>ML849102.1:55121-66963 GCA_009831015.1 Picea engelmannii
TATATATATATATATATATATATATATATATATATATATATATATATATATATATATATATATATATATATATATATATATATTATTTTTTTTAATTATAATATTTTTATATTATAAATATAATTTTTTTATCTTTAATTTTTTAATTTTATAATAATATATTATAAATATATAAAAGATAAAAACAATTCAATTTTAAAAAACATATGTTGAAATCAAATTTAATTACAACTAAAATTTATTCAACATTTTATCAAAATATAAATTTATATTTTTAATAAATAAATATTATATAATTACAAAATAATAAAATTAAAATTATATATATTAATATTGTAAAATATTCATTCAAACTACAAAATGATTGTAAAACATTCATTCAAACTACAAAAAGATGAATTCTACTCTATGTAACAGTTGTGCAAATTTAGCAAGCACTCTTCTAATATGTGGGGTGAATATTCTCCATGTAATTAATCATGTATTACAATATACATGAGACACATTAATCACTACAGAACTGTGACGTCATATATCATTAGTTAAGGCTAAACATTCCTCTTAAGGTGGTTGTGCGCGCTTGTCTACATACACAACTCATTTGAGTAACCTCATAGTAAAGTCCCAAAGCTTCATTGCTAGATCTTTGTCTTGGGCAACTGAGCTTGTGTTTACTTCATTACAATCAGCAAAGTACTTGCCACTTACTCCTTTTAAGTCTGAATGTAAGGCAACATAGCATGTAGTGGCAGCTCCCTGTAAAAGCAAAACCAAAAATTTACAAGTCTGAACAATTGGGACCATTTTTTCGTTCAAGTTAATCTTTTATTGCATCTGTTTAAGAACCTCATTGTTTAAGATTGTTTATTTGAATAATAATATAACTTTTAAATCTTCATTATCTTAAAATTCGTGATGCATACGAAATCAAAAATGAAGACAACATTACCTGAGGCACATTCTTCCATAAGAAACCCGTTAAAAACTTAAAAACTCCTGTATTAAAGCAAACCACCCAGTAGACGGATTAGACATCCACCGGAGGAATCCACCCATTTTTCTATTTGAAGTTACTTGATTAAAGACAGATTATTATGGCACTTACTCATTAGATTCATAGTATACCGCATCAAATTAGTCATAATGCATCCCGGATGAACTGAATTTGCAGTGACATTTGCTCCTTCCTCCTGCAGAAAAAATAAAGTATATAATTAATTTAGAAGTGAAAAGGCAAGTGGAAGGATCTGCGTATTGTAAACGAAAGAACACCAAATGCCTTGCACTTATGTACTGAACCCACCAGACATTCCACAGCAAAAATCTGTACTGAAATCATTTTTCAGTTACATTGCCAAACCTACAGGTGAGGAATCAGATTTTGCAGTTCATAAAGAAAAAATTTAGAGAATAATATTTATCATTTCACTAATTTTTTAAATTTGTCAAAGAAGGGATAAATTGAAAATAGATATTATTCTTTGTTTTATTCTTTTTGGGTAAGAGATTAAATTGAAATTGAGGGTAGTATTTAGTTTCATGTATGGAATTAAGGTGAGATAATTTTTTTATTTTTTAAGATCTAGACGACTTAGTAACTCAAGGGAACACATTACTTCACTAAAGATAGCTTCAGCCATGGCCACAGAGGTACTGGCTTTCTTGTGGATACTATCTAGGCTGTCACTTTATGGACCACCAGTGGATTCAGATGGTGTGATTTTCCTTAAATAACAGTGATGAATCAGATCACATTTGCTATTAATAGTCAACTATTCACTAATAGCAGCCTACCATAGCTGTCTTTACTACTGGTTGACAAGTGAGTTATTATTTTACATATTTCTCTTACTCTAAAAAAACATAAAATAAAAAATAAAATGCAAAAATTATCAAATATATATATAGATTTGATATTTTGAAGTTATAAAAAATAAGCAAAATTTCTAATCACGGTTCAAAATTTTCCATCAAAATAGTAACCTTTCGTCGATTATTATATTGTGCATAGTTATGAAAATATAACCTTTTGATATTATACTGTGCATAGTCTGAATTCCAATTCAGACATGGATTTTAACTTTTAATTGCAAATAGTGCGCATATTCAATCATTAGTTCACCTTAATGACACAGATCTACATAAAGTTTCAGACCAGTGGCGATAATAGAAGGCCTCAACAACTCGTTTCAGACCAGTGGCAATAATAGAAGGCCTCAACAACTCGGTTGGAAAAGAGGTATGATGATCTTTGCTTTAAGATCATGAAAAGGACCATTGATAGAATGCCTCACGAGTGCTTTGAAGCTATGACGTGGTTTGGTGGAAGCTACTAGAAAACTGCAAGGGTGTTTACGTGGCTTGGTGGAAGCTACTAGAAAACTGCAAGGGTGTTTCTACCAGGAGATTGGGCAGATGAAATGAAAACAAGGGTGACAGAGAGTGAAGGCCCTAGCAGCACTCCGCTCAAAGATCATAGAAGTGAACACTGTCTTCGTGCTAGAGGCAGCAATAGCTCTACACGCAGTAGCCTTAGAGCCAGGAAGGAATTCAGTGCATCAGGCATGTAGGGTTCTAAGTGATATGATTCGCTGGTAATAAAATTCTATTGTTCATTCTTCAGTCTTTCAAAAGACTTCAGGCCTGCTTTAGTCCTTTTCTCTGTGTCTAGTGAAGCGGTGGACTAATTTAGAGTAATAGTCATCACTAGTGTGAGCAGTCTAGCATTTCAACTTTAGGTGTCCATAAGAATTTAGTGTCACTCCCCAGCCATTCCAATGGTTATAAAAGATATAAAATAAACAATATCAGAAATGCAATTAGTTTGTAGAAAAGGCGCACATACAGCATGAACACAAAAGTGATCAGATGTTTATAAACACTTAAGAAAGTGAGGGAACCATACCTTTAAGCGTCGTGACAACTCATTAGCATGCAAAATGTTGGCTAATTTGGATTGCCCATATGCTTTTTTATCTGAATATCTGAACCAAAACACATTTTTAAAAGTTATAACATGATATACATTGGAGATAGTTGGATTCAAAGCAACAGGGGGCTGTACAATGGTAAGTTTATGCCAAAAGAGATAGTTGGATTCAAAGCAACAGGGGGCTGCACAATGGTAAGTTTGTGCCAAAGGATACAAAGTGTCTTGAGTCTACTTATTTTGTGAAAAAAAATTCTATACAGTGTTGGTATCCTACTTTCTATACTAAGTACACAACACAAATTGGTCAAGGATTAAATTGAAAAGACACGTAGTAGTAACCTCACCCGCTCTCATCATTTATCCCACTGAGCCGTATCCCTTCATCATATGTTATCAAATGAGCAAGGGAAGAAAGATTCACAACTCGTCCTTCAACTCCGGTCTCTTTTGCAGTCTTTTTCATTTTATCAAGCAACAACTTTGTCAATAAAAAATGACCTGCAAAAAGAGAACCATAATATAATCAAGTTGATTATTTATAAAAGCTACACTTAGAATGATGGCCCTGACATAAATCAGAATGCTTCCTACAAGAAGTTTATTCATACATGAACTGATGTTTGATTCAAATGGTTTGCCTAGAAAAATAATCCACTTGCCCCTTAAAAACAATTCGATCGTTTCATGAAATATTCAACTATTGCAGACGTTTGGATTCAATATCTACCAGTTGCATCATGTCAAATTTCACTCTGTTGTCTCCAAATCCTAGCAGCTTTCTCAAAAGTTTTCTCAAACTAGTAAGAGATTGTTGACCAGCTGTATATCATCCAGACAACTCCTAAAATGTCTCAAACCCCAAAGATCTTACACTGCCCTCCCAAGCATCGCCTCAAATACACAAAACCCTCCCAACAATCACCTCAAATACACAAAACAAAGACTGAAATATAGTAGTAATGTCAAAAAAGGACGGGCACACCATTAAATAGCAAAAATACTAGGAACTTGAGGAAGCAAATTCAATATTGAAGATCTGCTAGCTGGCAACATAATTGCTACAGTCCACCCAACCTTTTCTAAAGAGGGATATTAATAGCATGAATATAGGCTTATCAGGGAATGGATATGATATTACCTGATTTCAAATAGCTACCTCTTTACATGATTTAACATCTTTTGGACACGACAATGTCCAAAATTAACTATATGAAACAAACTTTTTGTTGTAAAGATATATAAAGCTGGAACATACCTACATGATTTGTTGCAAAATGCATTTCTAGACCATCCTCTGAAATTTCGAAAGGGCAAAACATGACCCCGGCATTATTTCTGAAAATAGAAGAACAAACTTTAGAAAGCCCAATCTGGAATCCCACGTTGCATTCCAAACATCTATGAATGATTATGCTAGTATATGAAGTTTTTGGCTCATGAGCTAACAAAAATATCATGATATTGCATATTTGTAAAACAAAAGAAATGGAGAGTATAGTCTAAAAAACAAAAAATCCCAATAAAATCAACTCACAAGGAAAAGAAGCTATTAGTTGCCAGTAACCTAGCCTTGAAGCACTGTATTTGGGAGAAACCCTTAAGAAACCTGTTTCTAGTAACTGTTTCTGGTTTCTTGATAAAACCTGCTCATTTGTTTATGAAATTGTTGGTGCAGGCTTGAGAGGTTGGAAGCCAACATCCAACCGAGAGCTTTGAGAGTGAAGTTAAATTATAAATATTGGAGACTGCCTTGATTTTCTCCATTACTTCTTCATAGCTTAGTTGCACTTTGTTGGAACTTTTATTTTATGATAAAGGGAATAGTGGTCTTCTCAACAGAACTTGATGACTTAAAGCAAGTCCTAAAACTTTATAGACTCTCTTTTTCCATTGTATTGGGAAGATACAAAAATACTATGTTATATGTTAAAATATGTTAAACAGCAAAGAGTATGAAAATGAAAACTTTCTTTGGAGTTATTATTTTCACCTATATATTATTAAAACTTAAACCAAAAACATTACTTTGTTTTTCTCACTGTACTTGAATAGTAATTCATTTCTGATTTGTTTTTTCTCACTGTACTTGAATAGTAATTCATTTCTAATTTCTTCTATCTTGTAACATAAGAGTTATTGTTTTCAGTCATATATTAAAAAATTCTACAGCCAAAATCATTACTTTGTTTTTTTTTACTGTATCTAATAATAATATTAATAATAATAATAATCCCTTTGCTATTTCTAAATTCTGTAACTAGAACTTTGTACTTCAGGTATGGCATGTGTGCCAATTCAGATCAATAAGTTATGGGGAGAGACCCATGTTAATAACTGAGAAGGAAATAATGGTCCTTCCTTATTGCTCAGTATACGAAGACAATTCTATTGGAACCAGAACTTTAATCATCACGATCTCAAGGTCCTTTAGAAAAACACACACCAGGGCGAAACAAATTTAAAGAGTACAATTCCAACATAAGTTAAAAGAATTGTGTCCGATGGAAAATGCGTTAGTATGGATGCATTAAGAATACCCTAGTCTGTTACACAAGTAGTATGAGTAAAAGACATAGAAAAAACAGAGGACTTTAAAACAAAAGATAAAATCAACCTTATTAAGCTCGGGAGAAAAACAAAAAAAAAACACTAAATGAAGGGAAAAGTGCTTTCTTATCTCGTTTTGTATATGCAGGCTCATCAACGTTAGTAGCCATATTTTCCATTGACTGCAATCTAATACTGCATAACAGGTGATATAATCACAGCTATACATACTTCACAATGACTCTAAATAACTGCATACCGAATGTAAAGACACTCCAAATCACGAATTAGAAGGGGATGCCGATAGGAGTATCCACACCTAATCAGATTTAAATAATATTTGTTATATATGAGAAGTTAGCCCCAACTCTAAGGGTTAACAACCCCAGCAATTTAGCAGAAAACTCTTTATATCTCACATCCTCTTTATAATGTCACATAACAGACCTTCATCTAATTCTTTCCTTGCCCTACTTCATTTAGGATTATAGTCTGTTAATAGTAGCAGTATCTCCAAAAGTCACCAAACCAATGTTTATGAGACTTCCTCCATAACCCCGAGCATACTAATTGAAGCTGGAGGCTGCATACCACAGGCTAAGCTTTTCTGACGATTGGACAACTCGATGTATGCTCTCACCCACTTCAGTCAAACTTGAATGCCAGACTGTACACAGGGTCAAAAAAACTGCCAAATTGACCATATTTTAGATACTAACATAGGAGCATTTATCTTCCATTCGTTTCTACTATGAGATCAAAGTTAGATACATTGTTTGTTTAGGAATATCTGGAGATAAAAGGTAGATACTGTATCAACTATCTAGGCAAACAAGAGTATCTCATATGAAAAGATAGTAATGAATAGACAGTAGTGAATGTAGAAAACATATAGAAAAAAGATCTCTTGACATCGAAGGAAAACTGAAAAACTTGTAACAAAAAGCATTAGATGAAAAGTCATACTTGGGAGATAGATGAACTCTTATGGTTAAGTTTTACTCTGCAATAGCTACTTTCTAATTAAAACATAATCCATATTGCATCTTTGTGAACCAGGAGTTAGACACAGTCAAAGAATACTTCAAACAACCTATGGTAATCGATCAATCAGAAAATGGGACTTAGAAGAATCCAAATTTGTTGATGTTCCTGTTGAGATTTCCCATTACACCAAAATCTGCAGGTGTTAGTAAACTTCCAAACCAGCAACATCACCTTGAGTGGGCAGTTAGTCTCATGTTCCCAGCCATTAGTTTCTACTATGAGATCAGAGTCCAGACTAAATACATTGTTTGTTTAAGAATATCTGGAGATAAAAGGTAGATATTGTATCAACTATCTAGGAAAACAAGAGTATCTCATATGAAAAGACAGTAATGAATGTAGAAAACATATAGAAAAAAGATCACCTGACATCGAAGGAAAACTGAAAAACTTGTAACAAAAAGCATTAGATGAAAAGTCATACTTGGGAGACAGATGAATTCTTATTGTTAAGTTTTGCTCTGCAAGAGCTACTTTCTAATTAAAACATAATCCATATTGCATCTTTGCGAACCAGAAGTTAGACACAGTCAAAGAATACTTCAAACAACCTAGCAGAAAATGGGACTTAGAAGAATCCAAATTTGTTGATGTTCCTGTTGAGATTTTCCATTACACCAAAACCTGCAGGTGTTATTAAACTTCCAAACCAGCAATATCACCTTGAGTGGGAAGTTAGTCTCATGTTCCCAAGGTGGCGGTCAGTCCAAGAGTTCATGTTAGTAAACTTCCAAACCAGCAACATCACCTTGAGTGGGAAGTTAATCTCATGTTCCCGGGGTGGCGGTTAGTCCAAGAGATCATGTTAGTAAACTTCCAAACCAGCAACATCACCTTGCGTGGGAAGTTAGTCTCATGTTCCCAGGGTGGCGGTTAGTCCAAGAGATCAATTCCCAAAGGTGCCTCAGTTAGTCCAACACCCCCCTCCAACTTAACTCTGAGGAATTAAACCTGGGCCAAGGCTGTGATACCATGTTAAGTTTTGTCATTACACCAAAACCAGCAGGTGTTAAGAAACTTCCAAACCAGCAACATCACTTTGAGTGGGAGGTTTTACATATTCCCAGGATGACAGTTAGTCCACTAGATCAATTCCAAGATGTGCGGCTAATCCAACAATTCCCTCTTATTATCATTGGGTAAGATTAGCAAGAATGTTTCTGAGAGCGGTATCGATGTGAGACCACAGCAAAGTGAAGGTCCTTATGAAAGTCCCAAAGACTATGACCTAAATTCGTCGAGGGGTTTTGTTGGATTGTCCACTTTTGAATGCAGATTACTAGACAGTGTTCTAAACGGCAGCTCTGCTTAGAAGCCTATCATATAAGGTAGATTTTGCTCAAGGATATGGGATGTAGGTCGATATGGCTAGAGATTTAATATAAGATATTGTATAAAATTAAAGATATAAGGAAACACTAGCCCTCGGTTCAACTCAAGAGATTGTGGCTCAAACAATAGCTAAAACTCCTTATCGGCTAGCTCGGGTAAGACTTTCAGCTCGGGTAAGACTTTCAGACGAGACCTAATCTGAGCATAGCTAGTTGACTGAGATGAGATCAGAACTTAAAACTTAGCTCTTCTACAAGGTAAGGTATTACCAACCCTTCTAACCCAAATAAGTAAACCCATCAAGGTCGTGGTCAACCGAACTATAGTGGAATTGATGACTGAAAAGTCAACCTTTTGAAGAGTTAGTCAAATAGGGCATTGTTGGGTTTGTCCTAGCTGAAAGTTTCAGTGAATGCATTCACAACACCACATGAATAATTTCAAATCAAACAAGACCAAGCAAATCCCTATAAAATTAGGGATGTGGGAAATGCTCAAGTGATACTGTCAACTTTGGACTCCGAGACATTTGCAATTGAAACAAATCAGGACAGCTGGAACTATTTAAACTGCTGTCAAAGGCATCTGGTCAGGAAACAAATAATTTGGGACCGGATTTTGCAAAGAAAGACGAGGCTAGCAAAGTCTTTTCATGCGAAAAGAAAAACAAAACTATAATGCAAACTGCAACCATTTTACAAGATGAGGAGCACCAGGATGCAAGGTTTAGTGGATTGTCTACTCAGTTTAAAGAATTAATATTTCTTTTATTGTTGTTTTGAATTTAAGTTCAAAATCCTTAAGAAATGAAGAGAATTATAACAGATGAGGCAAATGGACAAAAGCAGTGAAGGGTACAATTTGCAGCTAGAAACCATATTATTATAAGCAAATGCATAAGAAAAAGCAGGCGTTTTTTTAACTATCCATGTTTTGGCCAAAGGATCTAACCCTCTGGAACACACCGTTCTAGGGATTTTCAGGTAGAACACATACACGAATGCGCTGAGAATTGAACTTGGGTTAATTATGATAAACTCCTACTGGCATACTGCTCGACCACAGCCCAACCGACACAAGCAGACTTTACTCACAGAGAGCACAGAAGATTTCTTAATACACATATAATAGCACGGCAAAAGAACCAAAGTGAAACTGGATTGTAGAACAGTCATTTGTCCAAGAAATAAGTCTAACTCAGCCCTTGCGTATTCGTTTTGCAAACAGAAAAATTGAGAACCCGCTTTCAAGAATGTCTAACTTAATAAAAAAAACCAATATGGACGGGTAGGTAAGCTGAAAAAAAGAAAGACTTACATTAAAATGTTGAGTGGAACGTTTAATGCGTAAAAATCGTTAGCAAACTTCTTGACAGATTCCATGGAGGATAAATCAAGTGGCAAAACTTCGACTCGAGCACCGTTGGTCTGTCTAAGAATTTCATCTTTGACAGCCTTACCAGCTTCAACATTCCTTGCACCAATGATCACATGCGCACCTCGTAGTGCCAGTACTCTTACTGTCTCCAGTCCAATTCCGCTCGCTCCTCCTGCACTCAAACCTAATCAGTCACAACTACTTACGTTGCATGTACCGTGTCTCTGGAAAACTATGGAATCGGAAAAATCCCAATACATGTAATAAAGAGCATTGCAAGTTCTAATATCAGTGAAACGTAGGGACTTGGAACCGGAGCAGTACTAAAGACAGCAGAGAAATTTGCTGGATTTACAGTATCATGAAAATATAACTGGGAAGAGAAAAAAGAAAGCGGCTATACCAGTGACAATTGCTGTTAGATTAGAAGCATCGATTCCTTCAGTAACTTGTTCAGCAGTGGAGGCCGATCCAAACCCACTGGGACCAGGCCTTCCCGTTACCTGAGAAAGAAGTCCCATCATTGAAATAAAAACCGATAAAGAAAATCCCTGATGCAAATATGATTATGTTAAGGAACTGGCACTCTGATATGATCCTTATCGAACTGAATTCGCATCAACGCCCCTCCCAACAAGCCAAACGTATGGGCGTGAGATATGCAGTCTGGCAGTGCCGAAATAAAGGTGACATCGAATGTATGAATAACATATCAACATCAGCTCCATCTCCATGAATGAGAGATGCAGATGGGCAATCGTAAATCAGTCAAAAGTTTTGGCCAACGAACGGATTATTGTTATTGTAATTTAAAGGAGACACCGAATATACAAATAATATATCATTAGCAGCTCAAGTGGTTGAACTATCAAATTTGACAAAGCGTTTTGTTGTAAAGAATACTTCACCTATAACAATTGAATATTGAATTTAACAAATATTTTTCGTAAAAAACCAAAGTTTATTGGAATTATGACCATTGAATATAAAAAATAAGATAAATATCTCTATCTGTAAGTTGAAAAAATCGACCTGTAACAATTGAATATTGAAAATAACATATCTTAATTGGATATTCCAAATAACGTATCTCTATCATGAAGCTGAAAAATTGAATATTAAAAATAACATATCTCTATCGAGAAACAAAAAATTCTCCACACCTGCAACCTTTTCATACATTAACATTCCATGTATATTTATAATATACAATTTCATCCTCTTAACAATTCAAAATCATATTTATCAAATTTAAAAATAAAATAACTAAACCATATGAAACAAACCTAAACTACAACCAAAAAACATATGAAACAAACTTAAATGTCGGTTGTTTATCTTTCCAATTTAAAAATAAAATAACTACAATTAAAAAAACATATGAAACGAACCTAAATGTTGGTTGTTTATCCTCCTATTGAATTTTGTAAGTAATAGGCAATTGGAGTAACAGCCATCCAAGGTCCACGTTAACTATATGAATATTTTTAACTTTGCATGGGTCCATTACATAACGTTCAACCGCAATCAACCTCTCATTTTATGGACAGCTTTAATATTAGTGACATGCCCATTTTAGAAACAACTTTTTAGAGGTTACGTCAGCCGCTAAAAATTTACAAATATATACAAATTACTATAAATTTATTTTTAATTAAAATTTATAAAGTGTTAAAAAAATTATAAAATATATAAATTAAAATTAGTAATAATAATTTATTTTTAAAGTTATGGTCAAGTCAATATTAAATTGGTGTATGAGGTTCTATTGTTTATGGGATAAGGGACTTCTCTCATCATAACCATTTGACTAATAAAGTTTAAGCAGGTATACATACCTTATTTTTTTTAGATTTGAACTAAATTTGATGATGATAATGGTGATTAAAATTCACTCAAACAAAATTTAATTTTATTAGACTTTAAGAAAGTTAAAGAATTATTTAGCTTGCTTTAAAATTTTATTTCTATGTTCCAAATAATTTAAGACAAGAATCTTCCTAAATTAGAGTAACAGTAGAGTTCTCTTTGACCCTAAACGAACTATAAAGATTACTTGTTTATAAAATCTTAATCAGACCACAAATAACCAAGTTAAAACCTATACACTGAAAACATTCACAAGATTCTAAAAACACCATAAGACATCTCCAACTAAAATCACTTCATCGGGACGCACGGCTCTGCTCCATATTCCATTGAATCAAAGCCATCCCGCAAGCCGGTTTTTTTCACATTTTCCAGCACAAAATAACTCTATGGCAGATAGGCCGGCCAATCTCGCTATAAGAAGCAAAAAAGGGGCCCTTTGCACCAACGGGCGTTATGTTTTACCCCTGTTTCGGAATGACCCCCCTCCATTAATTATTAGACTTTGGTTCCTCCACGTGGCCGCTAGCAACATCGTCGACCTCATTCAGCCACCTCGCCTCCTGTCACGTCATATAACTCCCTACTATCCGGACCCTGTGTTTATTTCCCTCCCACGCTCGTCTCTGGATTTCCTCGCTCACTATGTATCGGCTTGGCTGTATTTGCCATCATGATCTCGAGTGGGCTCTGCGTGAGACGAGATGGGTTGTTATTACATCAGCCTCTTGTGTACAG
>ML849103.1:13689-24975 GCA_009831015.1 Picea engelmannii
AATACAATACATGTCAGTGCTCGAGGCACACAAAAGTCTACAAAAGCTGTTCAGGGCCTATGGGCCCTGTTATAATCATGTACAGCTCGACCCAAACGCCTAAATAATCGGACCCAGGTCCGGGGTAACCCCACCATATAAGTTTGCATGGAAGGTGGCATGTCCTCTATATCGATCATCGGGACTGTGCAGGTGAGCTCAGTGAAATTCTGCTCAATCCATACAAGGGCCCTCTCAGCCTCTGCTGGAGTAGGGTTCCCTGCTGCTGCTCCCCTGGCGGTGGCGGCTGAGTTCTCTGGTCGGGGACGGCGCCTGTTCCGTGCAAAGTTGGCAGGCCACATAGGTCCAACATCTGCAAAGCAACACAAAGTTCACCCATCAAAACTCTGTTATCCAAAAAACATGATATATATCTAAAAAGACATAAAAATTACATATGCAAACAAAAAAACAAGACAGGTGGAGACTTACCCATCTCCCCTCGCTCCTCACCAGGAGGCACTAGCATAGCTAGATCTCTGGAGAAGTCAATCCCCGCGTATGGGTAGTCCTCAATGGTAGGAATCTGCCGTGACATCCATGCAAAGAAGTCATCGTTGAAGGCCTCTACGGTCCTTCCGCCACCCTATCGCGGCAGCAATGCTGCCCATCTGCATACCACAGGGAACGTCGCCAGATGTCCTCTCACTGTCATCCGAGGACTGAAACACGAAACTCTCTCAAAGAAAAAAGAGCACAAGATAGTCCCAAACCCGAAGTTCCTATGTGCCCGCTGACGGCAATCTGTCAATTGCCTCTTCATTACCTCGAGCAATGTGGTGCTCCAGTCAAAAATCTGTGCATTCATGCACTGAATGGCACAGTTCATCTGTGTGCGCGTCGCCTGATGTACGGCGGCAGAGATGGTAATTTGCCCAATGAGCAACAAAATGGTCTGCAGAGTCAGGCTGGTGACACTCCCAATCGGTATCCAGGAAGTCCCTTGGTTGGTCCCAGCCACGCAGTACTCTGCGATCAACTCCGCGACTTTGCTCGGCCCCGTAGGAAAAGTCTGTAGGTTGACGGGTTCCCCTCTCCTTGAGAGGCCCGTCAAAAATTATATGTCCTCAGTGGTGGGCGTCAAAGATTGCCCCTCGATCATAAAGGCCTCAGCATCCAGATGCCAGTAGTCAACCAGGGCATTCAACAGCCTTGGTTGTGCGTGCATGAACGAACATAGAAAAAACTTGACGAGACCACACTGTGTCAGCGCGGCCATCACATTTGGATCAGTAGCTACTGCCTCATTGGCAGCCTCATGCTCTCTCTCTCTCCAGTGCACATACATCATGTCAACCACAAAAGAAAAAAAAGAGAGATTAGACACTTGCATACATCTTTTTTGGTTACGTGGGGGGTAACCCGCAGGCTGTCGAGGCGACAGTCGTGGGTACCCGCGCGCACGTGTGACTCTGCGCGCGGGTACCCGCGGGCTGTCTCTAGACAGCCTGCGGATTACTAGGGCCGCCCCCTTAGAGGGCGACGACCACACCCCCAACACACCCAAAAACATTAAAATAAGTATTGAAATACAAGATGAGGGAGTTTGTACTTACTTGGTCCGAGCGGAAGTCTGTTTGGTCCATCGTAGCTTCCAGAATCACGATCTGTAGCAAAGGGGGTCTTTTGGCTCCAGAGTCAATTTCCAAATCAGCAATGGTGATAATGAGTTGCCAGCTTCTATTTATAGAGTTTTTGGCCTCTTTTCGTCACCCTTTTGGCCCCTTTTATCAGTTTCTTTATGTCAAAAACCATTTTGAGCGGTTCCGGAGTCATGTAGAAGGGATCTGAGCAGGTATCGGGACACTTTTTATTGAGTTTCAGAAAAATAAAAAATAAAAAAAAATACACATAAGGGCGGTCCATAATTTTTTTTTCCAAAAATCAACCTAAGCATATAGGGTAAGATTTCATCCCCATTGTTGCATCTCGTTGCCTTTTGTTTTTTCAAATAGAGGATCGAACCCACCTGGTTGTGATGCGGAACTGTCATTTCTGCTCTAGAAGCATTGCAACTTGGTGGTAGAGCTTACCAAAACATGGATGCCCTAGGTAGTTCCTGGTTGCATTATGGTGTCCATGTCGTTTCTGACAACATAGTAGGCTCGGAAGTCCGTATAGTATTTCCTGAATATGAGTTTGAGCCTCATTTGCATGGGTCTCTTTCACTCTTTTTCTTACCCTCCAGACTCCCAAACACATAACGGGTCTCCTTTTAAGCCCTTTTCAGACCCTTTAAACATGAAAATATTGCCGAGCGATCTTGTGACCCATCACACTCGTTAAACTGAAATTTGAAGTCACGTCTGTCCGGCGGTAGTTTACCCCTTTTTCGGTCTGGACGGTCAAATGTACGAATAAAGGAGCGCTCTATTGAATTTCCATTCTTTAGAAGAGTATCCTCAGGTATAATTTTATTCCTTTTTCGGGCCTGAGGAACTAAATTTACGAAAAAGAAACCCCCCCGGAGTCCATATTTAAGCTCTTTTCAGACTCCCTAAAATTGAAAAGATTGCCGAGTGACCTTATTCTTTCACACTCGTTAAACGGTCCAGAAGAACATTCCTGATGGAGTCCATAGTTAATCTTTTTTCAGACTCCTTAAAATTGAAAAAATGGCCGAGTGATCTTGTCTTTCTCACACTCGTTAAAATGGTTTTGAATTGACGTCTAGTCGGTGCTAGTTTACCCCTTTTTCGAACCGACTAGACTATTGACGAAAAAGGTACCCCAATGGAGTTTCCTTTTACGCTTTTTCAGACTCTCTAAACATGAAAAATCACCGAGCTTCCCTTCTTTGGGCTCGTTAAACTTACATCGAAGGACGTTACCATTGTGTGTTCTATCAACCGCATTTGCATCCTTTACCCATTAGCCTAGTAACAGTTTGCGTCTGCGTTTTAACACCTTTGGCCACTGGAGGATTTTTCTGAGTATCATTTCCTAGAACATCAGTCTTGTCCTTGTGCCTTGAACTTGTATGTTTTCGATCCTCGTCCCTCCATTGTAACGTAATATTCTTTTATTCTTTTTCCAAATCAACAAAAAGAACAAAAAAATCAAATATACCCCAAAAAGAGGATGGGAAAAGTATTTTCTTTGTTGGCAGCATTATGAGTCACCCTTGGATAAAGAACATCTGTCCGTTTGAGGCATCATACTATGGGATGTAGTATGACCTTAGGAATCTTTGCTCGTTACAGAGTTGTGTCCTCCACTGTTTGGTTACTCTTCCAAACATATGGAGAGTTTGCGTTGCCTCCTGCTTCGTAGACTTATGATTAACAGATATGTTGCCTGAGTCTTATCACTTGTCATGCTATTGTCCAAGGGAAATTTGTTACTTAGCCTGAGTCGGCCACTCTGCAATATGTCTCTTGTCCGCATACCCGGCCATCCTGAACGTCCAATCAAGTCTTTGTTCGAAATAACTGAAGCCTTCAGTCCGATCATCAAGATTATCAAGTCCAAAACTGACGAGCCATCGAAGACCTCTGGGTAGTGTAGTCATACATTCATCTTACACTCCTACCTGAGTTTAGAAGATTTTGAAGTTGTTGCTCGAGCTCTGAAGTACAGCCATCAGGCCAAGACAACTTCTGAGAGATGGATACTCCCTATGCATATCTTTCTGATTTCGAGATGTAGATCCGCTGTGTATTGTTCGAGGCTACTCTTTATAGTTATTTGACATGGATCTACAGTGTATTTGATTGGTAGCCATGGTTCTGATTTATCCCGAGCATGGGTATGCCCGCCTCAGTGAGACATTTGATATTTTTGCAGAGGGCACTTCCTGATTCCTGAATCCTTGGCTCACTCATTCAGCATATCAGTACAGATTGGTAACGAATTGGTAATGTATTTCAGTCATCAGATGCTCTTCTGACCTCACACATTAGGGGGCATCTGTTATAACCCTAAAATGCACCACACAGGATTACCTGGCATCAGGCCAACTCATGCCTCTTCCTAGCCAAAGCCATGCTGAATAAAACCTTGAAAAACCACTTAAAACAAGCAACCCGCGCCCTAACCTCTCACTGGGTGCGGGGGACCGCTTGCTGACCTTCTACTGAACGCAGGTATCCGCGGGCTAACCCACTACAACCCGCGGGTACCTAACAAAGCAAAAAATCAGGAAATTTTCCGCCGGGACACGAGGCTTTTTGTCAGTTAACTGGAACTCTTAGCCATGCATGGCCGAGAGTTCGCCAAAAACCCTAACTCCTTGTAGCCTATAAAAGGAGGGGTAAGGGTACTATTCAAAGGAGGAAAAATCATAGCAAAGAAACTCTGCCAAATTGCCAAGTCAGTTTTGTCCCAACCCTTTAGCCTTGCCTCAAGCTTTAGGAGAAACTCAAGCAACAACAGTTGGAGGACAAAAGAAGAGAAGGAGCCCAGGATCAGGATCGAGGAACGGTGGCCGATCTCAGAAATCATTATAAGTTGATTCATATTGAGATTAATGAAAAAGATACTTTTCCCGTCCCAAATACATGAGTCTTATCTATGGTATCTGATTTGTGTTTAATCTCTAACCCCCTAGTAGATCAATAGCATGCATGTGTAGTTTTGTCTTGATTGCAGGAAAGCTTTGTGGAAGGAGCAGCAACAACAAGGAGATAAAGGCTCAACGAAGGATCTACTTCAACCGTCGATAAAAAGGTTAGTTGATTCTTCCCATGTTTGCATGAGAAAAGGGGTTGAGATTTCGGGTAGAAGGTTAAAAGTTAAGTCTTGAGGGTCATGATCTGCGTACAAGTTTAGAACCCTAGCTTGTTAGTCCGTAGGGTAGAATACCCCACAACACAAGGCAAAAGTCTGTTAAGAAGGTCGCCATTGTAACTGTTCCACCCTATCCTCGCCCCTTCTGGACTTGATCACGCGACGCTGGATTTCATCACCAACTAGTATGCTCATCGAAAGAAGGTCCTATTTGTTTGGTTGTGATTCTTAGATTTTTTTAGCGTGTGCTATTTCTTTTCGTTAGTTGGCCATAGATTTCTTTCGCCGACTCTTCTCCGCCAACATCGACCCTCCATGCCGCTCGCGAAGGCTACAGGGACTTCCTCCAGAGAATATGGAAGGAAACACCCCTTTACCCCCTCATTCTACAGAGGAATCTCCTCAACAGAGTGAGGTTCATAATGCTACAACTTCCTAGGAAGAAGTTCCCATCCCTCTGGAGAATTTTTGAATTGTCTCAGAATCTCCGGAATCTTATCGCATTCTGGAGGGATACGAATGACAGATCCTCCACCTGAATTCCACTGGAGAATTTGTGGTCATCAATCCTTCTGACATTCCGGTCGGGTCTTCTCAAAACCCTTTAGCTAGTGACCCTTTTTGGACTGTCGACGTTGTTCGGAGTCCACCACGCTTGGTACGAGATATTTATGGAACAGGAGAAGGTGCCGATGCACCCTTTTCCTATACTGTACCCCCAAATCATTTCACTGGTACTACCACTTTTACGGCCACACCAACCATTGGTCCAAACATACCGTTCGTTGGCCCAAGGTCTACAATTCCCCTCCAGACAGCCCATTCGACAATGGCTCTGCACATTCCAACTATCCCTACCGGTAATGCGGTAGTTAATCAAGCCCCGATTGGCACACCTGTAACACCAAGACCTACACTCCCTTTTGGATTTAGGGCATTGAATGCTTCCTCTACCACCACTACCCAAACCACTACCCAAATTGTACCGGGAAGTTCCATACCTATCCAACAACCCGGAGGGACTGGCCTTGGTGGTCCTAACCCAATCGGTGGCACCGGTCTGTCATTGACATCTGGATTTCAGATCCCGGGAACTCTACCTCAAACTGGGGGGCATCCTCCTTTGGAGGACAAATTCCATTCAGAGGGAACCCTAATGTTGGGGGGAATCCTCCCATTGGAGGACAAATTCCATTCAGGGGGCACCCTCATGCTGGGGGGCAACCTCAATCCGGAGTACACCATCAACCACAAGGACAAAATGTGTCCGCCGCACCCAACCCGTGGAGCATCCCTTTTCAAGGAAATCCGCATGCTTCCACGGGACAAAATGTTCAGACTCCGCAACAACCCCCTTATGGACAAATGCCAAACCCACCCTATAATCCACAAAACCCATCCGGTTATCCTCCGCTCACAAACACTTCTCAAAACATCTCGAATCTTATGTACCTTGGTCAAAACCAACCTCACATGAGAGGGCCCACGAGTTATAATTATCCACATAACCCAGTATTAGGCCCCACTGGTGTCCCTTTGCCACACCAACATTACCCACAGGTTAACCGAAAACTACCTTTTCTAGCCACCCTGGACCTTCCAGACTTGTCTCGGTTAACGAATGATCCCATTTATCATTCTTCGGTTTGGCCAGCTATTCCAGCTAAACCTCCTTTTGATATCCCAAAATTCAATGGAAAGCCCAGAGAAGACCCAAACAACCATGTGATGACCTTCCATTTGCGGTGTTCATCCAACTCCCTCATGGACAATTCAATTCGTTTGCGTCTTTTCCAATGAACACTTACGGGTTCTACAGCGAAATGGTATATTGAATTACCACGTGCATCTTTTCACGATTTCAACTCCCTTTCCATGTCCTTCCTCACACACTTTCAACTACCCATTCGATACGAGATGGGTACTGAACTATTAACCTCTCTTCGTCAGACAACTTCCATACATATCTCCGATCATATCCATGAATGGAGACGACGACGAAGGCTAATCAAAGCGGTCATTCCTGACCAATTGTTAGCAGAATGGTTCACAAAATCACTATTACCCCAGATTTCTCGTGATGTCGCCATGGGTGGCATAGTCACTGAGGAAGAAGCCATCGCTAGAGCTCAATAATTGGACTTAGTCTATTCACAATCCGGTACTCTATACGAGTTGATACCGAACGCTACCTGTGCCACTAACGATCCATCCAAACCATCGACTGGTCCACATGCAGATGGAGTTATTGGCTCCATCAAAACTCAATCCACTACTCAGTCTATTGGAACAATCCAGCGACCCGCTTCCACGGCCGTTCCTAGTTCGACTGCACCCTCTTCTACCCCACCTCAAACTCAGGTCTCTGATGTGAATGCATTCCAATCAACCCCTTCACAACAACTTGGGGGAAAGAAGAAAGCAAGAAACAAACCAAAGAAGAACAACAACAATGAGCAACCCAAAACCCAACCACAAACCCCTGCTGCCGGAAAACAACCACAACGAAAACCGAAATTCCCATGTCTCATTTTTGGTGACGATCACTACACTCGAGACTGCCCATATCGCGATGAAGTGGCCAAACTTTTCAAGGGAAATTCGCAACCCGTTGTACTCACTCAGCCTTTTCCACAACAACAATCTTTGGTTGCACAAACCCCGACACCGGGGGGCAGTTCCAACCAACCCCATGATGAGGCCTCAACAAGTTCCCACATTTACATGTTTAACGAAGTTAATCTAACAACTCGCTCTGCGACATATGACACGCCAGTTAAACCTGACAAGCCAAAGATCGCTAACGGTTCTACAGCAGACCCGTTACCATCCTCCACCAATCCTCCATCTGTTAGCCCTCCATCCAGGCCACTCCAGATTGAGAAACTGTCTTTTGACTCTATCCTACGCCCTCCTAAGAGCACCATCCGAAAATCTACATTTAATCCTAATTCATGGGCTGCCCAAAACTACAATATCGTAGAAGATTTGGCCCAAGCCCCATGTGCCATGTCCACCTTGGAAGTTCTACAACATTGTCCCAACCAACGTAGAATTCTCTTAGATGCTATTGGCACTTTCAATCCTAAGTCATCGAACTACCTCACGTTTAACCTGGACGATCATCAACCGCGACTCTCCCACTAGCTAGCTTTCCAAATCGATGTGGTTGTTCACAATCAACAAATCCATCGGACTATCCTGGATGAGGGAGCCTCCACCTATGTCATGTCTCTAGCCTGTTGGAAAGGTTTGAAATCACCTTCCCTTAACAAATCCGCTACCATGTTATGTGCCTTTGACGGACAAGGTTTTCATCCTCACGGATTATTACAATCCTTAGCCGTTCAGCTAGGCGAAAAAACTGTTACTGTTTATGTCGAGGTGGTCGATGCCCCCCTCGATTAAAACCTATTACTTGGAAGAAGTTGGTTCTACACGATGACCGTCGTCGCCTCGTCGGTGTTTCGATGTGTACAATTCCCCCATCAAGGCAAAATTGTTACCATCAATCAACTTGATTTCTGCACACCCGATGCTCGCATCCCTGCTACCAACAACACTCCTTTCCTGGGAGACCACCCAGTTACGTATAAAAGTGTTGGTGTTGGATTATTGAAAGATTCTAGCCTCATGGGTACCTTCCCTACACCACTTCCACCTACTGCACATCATATTGCCACCGTCAATATGATTTCAACTATGCCTTATCAATCCTTGGAATCATCAGACCCTTGGGTTGTGCCTAGTCCTTTGGAATTCGACGTGCTCGGTGACACAATGCCATTGAGCCCAGCCGAGGCCACATATGTAGCTATTAAATCTGCTTCTCCCTCACCAAATGATTCACATTCATTGGCACTCGATACTTATTTGGTGCCCTCGTGGTTAGCTTCCCTATCATCAGTCATTGATTAAATTTCCCAAATTTTTCCTTCAAATGAATCTATCATGGAAATGCTCAGCATTGACGATATTCCCTGGGATGACAACCACCATTGATCCTCTTTCCTTCCACCTTTGGAAGAAATCCAAGACATACGATCTGTCTTNTGTTACCAAAGCTCTACAATCTCCTATCCTCACGACAGATGCTCTCTCTGAGGGGAACATGGGTAACATATCTACTACAGTCACGATTGATGTTTCAATCAAAGAAGGTGTCGTAGAAAACATCAACCTTGGTGCTAACTGCACACCCAACAAAGTGGTTTCTTACATTGCTTTATTCAAAGAATTCCGTGATGTCTTTGCATGGAGTTACGAGGAAATGTTGGGGATCGATCCTTCGATCGTCGTACATGAAATCAAAACCTACCCTGACGTGAAACTGGTTCGGCAAAAGCTTCGCCCGGTTCATCCCAAGAATGTCGCAGCTATAAAGGCAGAAGTTGAAAAACTTCTAAAATCTGGCTTTATCTATCCCATCCCTTTAACCGAATGGGTCTCCAACCTCGTTCCGGTTGCTAAGAAACAAGGGACCATCTGTGTTTGCGTTGACTATAGAGACCTCAACAAAGCTTGTCCTAAGGACAACTACCCTACGCCCTTCATCAACCAAATAATTGATAACTACGTGGGGAGTGTAATCTTTTCTTTCATGGATGGCTTTTCTGGATATAACCAGATTGAAATCTTGCCTACAGATCAACACAAGACAACCTTCATCTTCCCTTGGGGAACTTTCGCCTACCAAAATCTACCTTTTGGCCTTAAAAATGTTGGAGCCACTTTCCAGTGAGCCATGTCATATGCTTTTCATGACATCAAACACATCACAGAACCATATCTCGATGATTTACCCGCACATTCGCTACATCGATCCGATCACATCGATTACTTACGTGCAATTTTTCTGCGATGTAGGTTCTACCGTATTCGTCTAAACCCACACAAATGCATTTTTGTTGTCGAATCCGGTCGACTCCTTGGTTTCATTTTCTCCAAAGATGGGATTAGGGTGGACCCCTTAAAGATCAAGGCCATATTAGCCTTACCTCCACCCACCAATTTAACCCAACTCCAAAGTTTGCAAGGCAAAGCAAACTTTCTTCGCTGTTTCATCTGCAATTATGCCGAGATCACTAAAGGATTTATGTGGTTACTGCAAAAGAACGTCCCTTTCATCTGGGATGACGCAGCTCAACGGTCATTCGATGCTCTCAAACACACTTTGACCCATGCACCTTTGTTACATCCACCTGAATACACAAAGGATTATATCCTTTACCTGGCCGCTTCTACTTCCACCATCGCAATGGTGTTAGTCCAAGAAGACTCCAACGACGAAGAACATGTGATTTACTATCTGATCAAGAGTTTATCTGGACCTGTTAGCGCTCTGTAATTTGCCCAAGGCTGAAAAGGAAATCACAGAGGCAACATCAAAACCACTTCGAGTCTTGGATCTAGCCCTCCAAGACTCAGAGATGGATCTCTCTGTATGATGTAGCTTTATTTACAGAAATATTAGGCTAGTTATGAAGAACGAGTGTGTTTTGTTATAAAAGGGTTTATAAATTGGTTGAGACAGCTAACACATCCATTGGGCTATGGGGTCTGTAATTAATCAAATCTGAGAAACAACCAGAAATTCCAAAGAAATCCTTCACAGGGCGAGATAACACACTCACTGTATCTTTAATATTTAAAATGATGATCAGAGGAAAAGATAAGGGAAACAACTCCAACTAACAAGCACTTAAGAATCTCTTAATTGAAGATGTTTGGAAGATAAACATTGAAATCTTCAGAATCGGAATCAGGGTATCTGGGATAAATCCTGAGACATAACATTATTCATAAAGATTAGATTCAGAAAACACAGTGGTTACAGAGCAAGAAAACATTTACTGAGAAATCACATCACCAGTAAACATGCGTAGGAATCCTGTAAAGAGCCTCTTTCATCAATGGCAGATCAAAAATGTTACAGCTTGATAGCCACTCCAGGGCGTGAAGATCCAAACCTATTACATTAAAATCATCTCAATATATAAGATACATCTCTTCATCAAGTTCCGAGAGTCGGTTCAACCGTCTCGGCCGAAAATAGCCACCACTTCCATCAAATTCGGAGTTTTCTGTTATGAGAAATGGACCGTTTTACTGCGAAACAGGGGTCCGCTCGGACGTGATTCTCTCTTCAAATATGACACCTGGGCGAAAAACCAAAAGATGTTATTGTATATGGGCATGTGCTGGACAAAAACCTCCTTCGGTTTCACAAAATTCGTCTCCAGCTGGTCGTGGCAGCTCCTGCAAAATTGGGACTGAAACGGAAAATGGCAAATCTGGAAAAATAGGCCTCGAAGATGCCTTCGACCTGCTCTTTTCTTAACTCCGTTGCAAAAACTGAAAAAAGGGTTTTGTTCCTCATCCTGTGCTGACCAAAAACCTCTCTCATATTTTTAAAATTCGTCTCCGTTTGCTCAAGATCTCCATCGGAAGAAGACATGTTGAAAATGGGCAAAAATGGTGAAAATGTGCAAAAGTGGTTTTTTTGGCGGGAAAAATCTC
>WSFP011361380.1:0-55122 GCA_009831015.1 Picea engelmannii
GCCCATGGGTTTACCCATGTTTAGGCCTATTTTGTATGTATATATAGATGTGTAGGCCATATAGAGAAGAGGAGGTGGATGATATATCTATGTGATGCAGGCTAAGTGCCAAGAGTTGGATCTATGTGATCAAGGCTTTGTGCATTATGTGTAAGACTTGCAGAGATGAGTGCAAGTCCTTGTGCGATATGAAAGGAGGCTTAGTGTTGTAATGCAAGGGTGAGTTGCGCAGATCTTCTGTCCCATGCAGAGTAAGGGTTTGGAGGCTCTGTGCTTGTAATCGATTGACCGAAGACAATAAAGAAGAAGAGTTGGTGGACTTAGCCCCAGGAGAGGATTGAACCACGTAAACACTGTGTTGTCTTGCTTTGTGCTTGTCTTAATGTGTTTATGTCTTCTTTTTCTAAGTTCTTGAGATGATTAGATAGATTTGCTTATGCTTAGTGCTAATGACAGGTAGAATGATAGATCTGATATACATGAATATGTTTAATGCTTGATCTACCAGATCTGACCTATTTAATTATGATAAGTATTTAAATACATTAGATCAATGTTAATGATGTGAAGTTCTGTCTTATGAGAAAAGTGGTTATTGACTTTATATTGAGTAACCGACGGTGCTAAGTGCTTTATTAAGTAACACAATCACATATCTGTGTCCCAGCTAAGGTTGCATACGCTTGAGTCCTGCAACCACCCCTGCCTCTCCCTCGGTTGAGACTTCATCTTCTTCACAGGTGTTACTGAAAGGGCTTGTAGTTATGGTTTTGTTGGTGCACTGTTGTAGCGTTGAACCCTGGGTCTGCCCCTATTCCAATACACCTGAAACTTGTGCGGTACCCGATGTTGATCATGGTGCTACTTGTACTCAGCATTGGCTTTCTGAAAAATCTCATGGACCAGTTGGAGGATGTGATGAATCCACTCAATGAATTTGGTGGCTTTGTCGGCCTCAGACTGAACATAGGAAGATTCTATATGTGCGGTTGCAAGAGGTAGTGAAACATCAATGGGACCTAAGGGGTGGAATCCCAGCCCCACTTGAAATGGGCTATGGCTGGTGGAGCTATGGAGAGCCCTGTTGTAGCTGTGCTAAACATAGGGAAGACTTTCATCCCATGTATGTGGATGCTTATATTTATACATGCACAATATGTGCACAGTCATCCGATTAACAACCTATGTTTTTCCATTAGTTTGAGGGTGGAAGGCAGTGGATTTAGTGAGCTTGGTGTCCAACAGTGACCAGATAGTTGAACAAAATGTGCTGAGGAACTTGATGTACTGATCGGAGATGATGGTCTTTGGTATCCCAAAATGGACCCACACTCGTTTGAAGAAGATCTTGGCAATATCTACCACTGTGATTCTCTTCTTGCAGTTTGTGAGAATGGCCATATTTGAAAACTGATCAATCACCACAAATACACAATCATTGCCTTGCTTGGTGGATGGAAGGCCAGATATGTAATCCATTGAGATGAATTTCCAAGGCCTCTCGAGAGTAGGAAGAGGGGTGTATAAGCCTTGGTTCTTGATGGTTGGATTGGAAATTACACAGGTAGTGCAAGATCTGAGATACATGTTGACGTCCTATCGAAGTTTTGGCCAATAAAAATGTTTTTATACAATGACCACAATTTTCTCCATGCCAAAATGTCCTGCCATCCAACTATAGTGAGCCTCCAAAATCATCTTCGCACGCTCTCTTGCAGGAACAAAGAGGTGGCCTAGATGGAATAAAATTCCATCTTGAATGTGAAAATTGATGGCATTCAAGCCTATACCTAAGAGATAATAGGCGGTGGTGTAGTTAGGATCTCGATAACAAAGCTAGGGCCACTCAAATGCCTCATTCCCACAAGAGTGGAACACAGTGGTGAGTGAATCCACAAGAGGTTGATTGAGGCAGTCAACAACACGATTTGTGCTCCTTGTCTTATACTTGATGTTGAGATGGAACTGTTGCAGGTATGTGGACCACTTTTGATGGAAGTCATTCTACAACTTCCCCTATGTCTGTATGAACTGCAGAGGATTGTGACCAATATGGATGATTGTCTCCTTTTCTAAAATGTAATGTTTCCATTAACAACATTATTGTATAATGGAATACATTTCCTTGTCATAGGTGGGGTATTTATTGATGGTATCTGAGAGTGTATCACTGTGGTATGCTATTGGATGACCATACTGAGTGATAACTATGCCTACAACATAGTCAGATGCATCAGTATCAATATCGAATTGTTGCTGCGGATAAGGTAAGTAGAGTACTAGATTTGAGCACAAGTGATGTTTCAGATCATCAAATGTTTGTTGTTGTGTCGTCCCCCATGAGAAATTTTCCTTTCCACCACCCTTGGTCAGTTGGCTAAGGGCCCATGCAATATGGGAGAATCGCAAAATGAACCGTCGATAGAAGTTGGCAAGTCCCAAGAAGCTTTGGATCTTGGTTAGTGTGATCAGAGTTGTCAAGTCACAGAAGACTTGGATCTTAGATGGATCCACATGTGCCCCATGCTCATCAACAATGTAGCCCAAGTATTGGACCTTGTCCATGCCAAAGGATCTTTTTTCCAAGTTGGCATATAGCTTGTGCTACCACATAGTGTTCAAAACCTGTTGAATACACTCCATGTTCTCCTCCCAAGTTATGTCGAAGATGAGGATTTCATCCAAATATACCACCACAAAAGAGTTGGTGAAGGGTCTCAATACATCATCCATCAACCTCATGAAAGTTGTTCGTGCATTTGTTAAGCCAAAGGGCATGACCAACCATTCGAAGAGACCTTATTTAGATTTGAAATTTATCTTCCATACATCAATTGGTTTGATGGGATCCTGGTGGTATCCATACTTTAGGTCAATATTGTTGAAGAAAGTTTCCCCCTTGAGTTGTTAAACAAGGTCATCAATTCGGGGAATTGTGTATCGGTTCCTGACTGTCATTTTTTTTAATGCTCTGTAATAAATGCAGAGCTGCCAAGTCCCATATTTCTTCCACACCAGTATAATCAGGCTTCTGCAAGGGGGGGAGTTGGGTCTTATGTGCCCCTTTGAAGAATCTCTTGGCTCTAACGCTTGATTTCATCATTTTCCATCAGCGAGCGATGATAGACTGGTACACTAGGAAGAGGTGCACCAGGGGTCAAATCAATTGGATTCTTGACCTAGCAGTGCATCGGTATCTGGGTGGGTGAGAAGATGTATCTGTACTTTTCCAAGATCCGATCCACTTGATTCTACTGCAAAGAGAGGCTTTGTGTAGAGGTCACAGATGTGGCAATGAACTTCTTCTTACTTTGAGCATAGATCACAAAGAAGATGAACTTCCTGGTCTGTGAAATGACCTTACTACATTTCTTAGTAGAGATTAAAGAAATAGCGTAAGGCGATGCTACCTCTGGTATCCTATACAATTGTCTACCCAAAGTAATAATAACACTGCGAGGTCTAGACTCACACACATCATGTCGCTTCTACAAATATGGTTGTCTTAAAAGAAGATCACAAACTTCAAGGGGAGAAAAATCATGCAATATCTCGTCTTTGAAGGGCAGACAAAATTATTGGTTGACACAGAGATCTCTTCCTTATCGAAGCCAACCGATCATGTAGGGTTGCAGGTGCGATATCATCGGAAGGTCTAGACACTTAATGACCTATGTTGATATCAAGTTCTTATGATTTCTGCTATCGACAATGAAATGAAACAGAGACCCCTTTACCCACATCTGTGAGTGAAGGAGGCGTTTCCCTTCCTCTTGTTCTTCTGGTTCACTTGGATGGAGTTTGGTAGTAGAAACAATGGTGTTGGGTTTGGCATCAATAATTTGTTTCCCTCCTTCTATATTTGATTCAGAGTTTGAATCTACCTCTGACTCAGAATCTTTCATCTCAGCCACCAGTGACTGCTTGGAGCAACATTCTTTAGTATTGTGCCAAGGGATTTTATGGTATCCACACCAATTTCCTGTGTCCTTATTTGAATTATCATTACTCTTATTGGGTTGCGGCTTGGATTAGTTTTCCTGAGAGTGGCCATATTTTCTCTGTCCCTTGTGTTGTGGGTTGGGTCTACCTTTTCCCTGCTTCAGTTGTGAGGAGTTTGTAGATCCAAGCTCTTGTCTCTTTTGCTTAATTTTTTGCTCGATTTTGACAACATAGCTATAAGCCACACTTAATGATGAGATGTCCAGAAACTCCATTTCTATTTGAATGTATATATGCAGAAAACCATGGTATTTGAGCACCGTATGTCATTTCGAGTCTTTGATACCCAATTTAGTGCGGAGGGTATGGAAAATATTGGTGAAATCTAGTACTGCCTAGTCCCTTTCCTGACACAGTGTGGTCCATCTTGTATACTGGTCCTCGTAGCTTCTAACAGGGTAGTACTATTCTTTAATGGTATCCATGAAGGAATCCCATGTAGGGGTGAATGAAAATATTGCAGATTCCTCTATGGCCCTTTGTTCAGAGTAAGTATCCTACCAGTCCTTCGAGTAGATTCAACCATTTATCTACAATCAAATATCAGTAATGGAAGAAGAGAAAAAGAAAACAACTTTTACCACTCCTTGGGGCACCTTTATGTACGAAAAGATGCCTTTCGGATTGATGAACGCAGGAGATACTTTTCAAAGGGATATGGATATCGCTTTCATTGGGGATAAAGACAGGTTTGTGGTTATTTACCTTGATGACATCACTATATTTTAAGCATCCGATGAAGAACATTTACAACACTTGAAGCAGACCTTTGAGAAATGCAGGAGGTATGGCATATCACTTAATCCTAAAAAGTCACATTTTTCCATGGAGGAAGGAAAGCTTCTAGGACACATTGTTTCACCTAAAGGTATTAAAATAGATCCATAAAGAGTAAAGGTTATTCAACAAATCGACATTCCGAGAAATAAAACGTCTATTCAGTCATTCATTTGTAAAATTAATTTTTTAAGGAGGTTTATACCTAACTTTGCAGAAATTGTCAAGTACATCACTGACATGTTGAAAAAGGATGCATAAATTAAGTGGATACCAGAAGCAAGAGAATCCCTTGAAAGGATCAAACAAACTATCGTTTAAGAACCTGTTCTAATTAGCCCAGATTACTCCAAATAATTCATGATTTTTTCATTTGCATCAGAGAATACCATAGTTGTTGTTCTTCTGCAGAGAAATGAACAAGGATATGAGCAACCTATCTCTTTCTTTAGAAAAACCCTCAGAGACTTTGAATTGAAGTATGATTTAATAGAAAGATAGGCTTATGCCTTGGTAAAGGCTTTAAAATCCTTCAGAGTATATGTTCTTCAATCTAAAATTACAACTTATGTCCCAAGAAGTGTAGTCAAAGAAATATTGGTTCAGCCAGATTGTGAAGGAAAGAGAGGGAAATGGATAACCAGAATCCTGGAATAAGATCTCACCATAAAACCTACTCAGTTGATAAAAGGACAAGGCCTCGCCAAATTAATGACAGAATCTAATTGCAAAGAAATTGGGTTATACCATCTTTCAGACATGACACATGACTCTTCTGTCCAGATTGAAGAAATAAATTTACAGATAAAAAACAAGTATGTTTCTTCAAAATGGTACAAAGATATCGTATTTTTTCTACTGAATTTTCAATATCCCCCAGAGTTGGATAAATCAAAATTCAGATCATTAAAGTTGAGAGCTCTAAAGTACTTTACTGTTGATCAGACCCTGTTTTGGAAGGACCCCAACAATTTTATGTTGAGGTGTGTGGACGAAAAGGAGGCTAAACAAATATTTCGTGATCTGCATCATGGTGTCTGCGGAGGCCATCATCATTGGAAGGCTAATGCCTTCAAGATTCTTATAGAAGGATATTATTGGCCAGTTCTATTCTCATATGTTTGTTTTCAGGTCAGGGCATGTGAACCTTGTCAGAAATTTGTTGGAAAGCATAAAATTATATCCATGCCTCTGAAACCAATCATCGCCCATGGACTGTTTCAACATTGGGGATTGGATTTCATCGGAGAGATTAATCCTTCATCCTCGGGACAACATAGATGGATTCTTACAACCATAGATTATTTTACGAAGTGGATTGAAGCAATTCTGACTCAGAATACAATAGACAAGGTAATCATGGAATTTCTAGAAGTACATATTTTTTCTAGGTTTGGTTGTCCTAAAAAACTGGTCACTGATAATGCATAGGATTTTAAATCAAATTCCATGATTGAATTATGCAATAAGTATAGTATCAAATTGGTTCATTCTACCCCCTACTACCCCCAAGGGAACAAATTGGCAAAATCTTCCAATAAAACTCTGATAAGGATTATCAAAAAATTATTAACAGAAAACAAAAAATCATGGGATTCCAAGTTAAAGTTTTCCCTTTGGGTTGATCATATCAGTAACAAGAAGTCTATTGGGACATCTCCTTTCCAGATGGTATATGGGACAAAATCAATTCTCCCAACTCAATTGGGCATGTTGGTTTTAAAGTTTCTGCAAGAAGAGCTAGAGGAACCCAATGATGTCCAAAGAAGAGTTTTTCAGATGATTGAAGTTCAACAGGTCAGAGAACAAATTAATCAGAAAGTTTTTTCTCATCAAAGAAAAATCAAGGCTACATTTGATAAGGGAACTAAGAAAGATTTTTTCAATGAAGGGGATTTGGTGTTCAGATGGGATGCTAGGAGAGAGGATAAAGAAAAACATGGAAAGTTCGATAATCTATGGTATGGTCCTTTCAGGGTAGCTAAGGTAATCAACAATAACACTTTTCTCCTGCATAATTTAGATAACACTGAAATTTTTGGGGGATCAGTGAGTGGGAGGTTCTTGAAGCACTATTTTCTCTAAGGGCTCATCAGGTTTCAGTTAGTAGAGTAGGTTTTTCCTTTCAATAAAGACTCCATATACCCAATGGACTTGTTTTTTATAGTTATGATGAGAATAAAAGACTGATAGTCACAGGGGAATAAGTAAATCAGAGATAAAGGAAAGGAAATGGTCTACAGTTCTTGGAGTTTATTATCAAAACTCCATCCCCAGAAGGAGCCAATGTTAGTCTCTAATTTTGTCTTGGTTTAGTGAGAAACCCTTATCCTAAGCCCTTCTTACCCACACTTCATTTTATGTTTCCAGTTGATTTCAATTTTTGTTTTTAGTATCTTATGGTTTGCATTACAGTTTTTGGATAGCTTATTTAAGTTTGATTTTGAAAGACACAGTTTTTAAAACGAGTTGTCTCCTTATATGTCTGTTTGAATTTCAAACTTTCAAATTTTGCTAAGTCATTAATAGCGCTACAGGAATAAGGCTATTCTCGTAGCGCCAAATAATCATGCCTTGATACGTGCCTGCCATCCAGATTTCGTTATGATGACATGAATCATGGGTTGAGAGTTTTCATGCATCCACAAAAGATTGGAAATCATTTGCAAATTCAACCATTTCATAATTCGATTGTTGTGTACCCGTGCATGACTCATTTTAAATCACCCATTTCTTAATGATCGTTATATTATACCTATTCAATTTTTCTGAATTCAATCTTGCAGTGAGGAATGCAGGTATTCGCTCAAAGGAACAGTATACACTAACAATTGCAAGTGGAAAATTTGAAACCTGAGGGCGCTAGTTGCAGGATTTTGTTTTGATGGTGCCAAAGTGGAGCGGACATATTGTCAGAATAGAACCAAAGGGTGTTGAACTTCCTGAAGCCTATCCTCAGATGGTTCAAAGGTTCAGAGACACTGGGTGGTTTGAATTCCTTACCACTTTTTAAGGTTATGATGAGTAGGTCTCCATGGAGTTCGCTCTGAATTTTGATGGTCATGAGGTGGAAATCGGTAAGATGCTGATGCTAGTGACAGAGCAGACTATCGCAAAGGCTTGCAGGTTTGTGGTTGGAGGAGAAAGATGGTGGAAGAAAGAGCATGTGGTTAGAGAATTTGTAAACCAATTCCTGCTTCCAGATAAGCAAAATCTGGATTGGGAAAGGGGAATACCTCGTAGCTGGATTCGACCCGAATGGCACACAACTCTTATCATGATCCACATGTATATCACCTACGAAGGTAGATTCTCACTGGTCTATATCTACCACATCAGGATACTAATGCATTTAAATGGTGATTACCCTTTAAATCTCCCTTATTTTCTGCTCAAAATCTTGACAAAGATGTCAAAGAGAGTGAAACCACTCTCCACCAATGCTAAAAGCAACTTGTTCCATCAAATCCTAATTAAAACCTTAGTCATGTCTTCTTTGAGCAAATTATAGAAGCCCTGAAGCTGGCTCACACAATCTTTAAACCCTATCACTCAATCCAATAAGTAGAAGAAAGGCAAAGGGAGAAATACCATTACATAGAGCCAAGATATTTTCGATGAAACCCCTGTGAAGAGGAGATGTCTGATATCAAGGTGAGAAAGAGGAGCAGAAGTAAAATACCTAAGTGGTATCTATAAATTGAAACATTTTCTAAGAAGATGTTAAAGGGGAAAATGATTCATATAAAGATCTTGATACTCAAACTACAGTCAAGCTTGAAACGCCATCAACCAGTAAAAGGGGTGTTGTAACCAAAGGGAAAAGGGTTAAAGGTGTGTCTGTATCACAGAAAACTAGAAGGAATTCTACTAGGGTCACCAACAAGTATAGACTGAAGTCAAAGGCCATGTTTAATCTGTCAATCAAAGAAGAAAACATCATAGTCATAGAAGATGACTCTGAGAATGCTGAAGCAAGTACCAGGAAAAGGGCAAAAATAAATTCATTTCCCAAGAAACCAGTCAGCAAAGGAAAAAGAATGATTTCACCACCTACAGGACCTATAACGAGAGCTTCAACCAGATTAGCAAAAGCTAAAGAGATGGCTAAAGGTATCAATGAAACCCCTGAAGATAAACATGATTACTTTGAAGACTCAGATCGCATATCAAATGTGCCTGAAGTTATAGATTCAACAAGTTCTGATGAAGAACATAACTCGGGATTAGTCTCAAAGTACCAAGTTAAATCAAAAGAACCCAAAGTATCCTTAAACCTGAATGAACCTGCACCTTTTGAAGAATTCTCAGGATTCAGAGTTAAAATTAGAACTGATAAAGAAAGGATCAAGGAGTTTCAGAAAACAATAAGACAATTAAAAAGAGAAAAGGCGCAGATAGAACAATGGAATGCTCGCCAGTAAGAAAGGATTGAAGGTTTTAAAAAGAAGAAGAAAGAGAAAAGGGAATTTCTCAAAGAACTCAGGGAGATTAATTTCAGACTCTATTGCCACAATGTCGTGCTTACCACAAAACTCAAATAGAAAAATGCTAAAGCTACTTTTGTGATTATATCCTAAAGGTAACATGGAAATTTGCTATAATCATGATTTAAATGTTTTCCAGGAAATATGGCAAAGCCTACTCATTTTTGGTCAGTGAAATGCTAAGACCTCGATCTGTTTTACAAAATCAAACTAAATTCCTATTTTGTAGAGTCAAATGTAAATGTTGGCAATATTTTGCAATATCAAGTTGTTGAGCTGTGATCTATTTTGGGATTGTAGAAGCTCTTTTTGAGTGAACTACCTTAGTAGATAGATACTATTTGAATCTAGTCATTAAAGCTATACTAGATGATAGGATCTGGAAGTTGTATAGATAGTTTAAATAGACAGAGGAAAGACTATGTGGTGGTCGAAAAATTGGAGATCCAGGGGACCTTTTTGTGAAGCTCATTGTAAAAGGCATTTATGTTCAATTTGACACTTAATAGCAAAGGCATATGGATGGTTAGACCCTCTTTTTACTACTCTGTTATTTCTTTATTCATGCTTTAATTCATTATTTAGATTGCAATGTTTTTTTATTCTTGACTGTTAATTTATACAGTGAAATTTTTGCTGTAGAGATACTTTTTCAAGTTTTCATATCAAGCTGAATGTCTTGTTTCTTTATGACATTTTGAGACGATAATTCATGTGAAGTTGACAAATTGGAGACTTCATCTTTATTTTTATTATATTAGTTTAATCCATCTATGTGTCTACCTATTATTCAGCCAATGGGATATGATATGTTCTGATCTTGGTTTTCATGTCATGATGTAACCTTGAACCAGTTTTCAACCACCCTACAAAAGACCAAATCATAAAACCTCAAAAATACTTTGCAATAAACGAATGATGCCCTAGCTTGCCCTCTCACAGTCAAGTGAAACTTTAGGGACTAACATTTTTGGCATTGTTTCCGGGGACGAAGAAACAAAGAGATCTTCCTTGGGGAAACGACAAGTTTACATTCAGATCTTGGTGGTGAACAATATTTTGGACAATTATTTAAGACTGTGATTATTCACCTGGCGACTCCTCTGCGGTAATTCTGGCTCCTAAAGGAGAAGGTAAAGGACCTAAAACTCCTCTAAATTATTCAACATCTAATAAGAGACCAATAACCAGGAAAAATCCAGATCTTGAGCCTATTGTAGCAGTTCCAGATCCTAAAAAGTTATTAAGAAAACCTAAAGTTCTTTCCGGTCAGTCTCTAATCTTAAAGGGAAAATTATCTTCAGAAAGTTCTCAAGGACAATCCTCTAAAATCATCAAAACCCAATTAGATGAAGATGTGAATCCTGAAAGTGAAAATAAACCTGTTATTGAGTCTGATATAGTTTCATTCCCTTCAACTATTTCAAAATTAACTCTAGAACAGTGGAAGTTACTTACCGAACTCATTAAACAAGAGTATCCAAACATTTTTCTTGTGACTAAAACTTCAAGAGGTCACAACACAGATTATAAGAATGAACCAGAGACACCTTCTTTGTCTCCTGGATCTGTCTCATCTAAGGATTTTAGATAACATTATTTTTCTTTTGAGAATCCTCTATTTCTCAACCCATTAGTTGATCTTAGTCCAGAAGAAAAATCCTTATCTGTTAAACATCAAGACTCAAGGATGCCTTCTCCTTCAACATTACCAATCTTACCCACTCCCAGAGCTCCAAAAATAGCTAATATGGTTGCAGACAAGATGGACGAAATAGTTGCAACAAGGTATGCTCCCTTGGTTCTTCCACAAGTCATCTATGCCTTTCCACCAAATGATTATATGAGATATTTGCCCAGATTCAATGGAGATGGATCAGTTACTGCTGAAGAGCATTTGAGTTCATTTTATAGTTTTGCAGATAATTTCAATGTAAAGCATGCTGATGTGTGGATGAGACTATTTGTACAAAGTCTAAATGGGGAAGCAAGAAAGTGGTTCAGGAGTTTGCCTCCTAATTCAATAGCTGATATCATAGCCTTAGATGATGCCTTCCTTAAACACTGGGCAGATAAGAAGGACTTTTTATACTACATCACTGAATTCGGTGCTTTAAGGAGGAAACAAGGTGAATCAATACCTGATTTTACCAAAAGGTTCAACCAGATGTATGGTAAAATTCCAGAGGAGATAAAACCTTCAGAGACATCAACTAAAATCACTTTTGCCAATGCATTCGATGCCGAATTTTCCTTGTCGCTTAGGGAAAGAATAACCACTACCCTAAGCCTGATGCAAGATGCTGCTATCGAGGTAGAATCAAACATATTAGCAGCAGACAAATTGAATTCTAGAAATGAAAGAGATGGGAAAAATAAAAAGGAAGAATTGCCTTCATCTTCTAATTCAACATCTGATTCTAAAATGGATGAAATGGCTAAGATGCTGAAAAATATGACATCTGAAATGGAAAGGTTGAATATAGAACAAAAACAACCCAGTAGACCTGCACAGGAGGGAAGTTACAAAAATCTAAATCAGTTCAGGAGACCAAACAATGTACCTCAAATCTTACCAAGAGAAAGAAAAAACCAAGATGACCAAAAGGTGTTACCTCCTTTTCAGAATAATGCAGTAGATGAGGAGGAAGATGAGGATGATACAGAAGAAGACCCTGTAGTTCATTTGAATGATTCTGAATCATCTCCTCTACATGTGACACAACAGGATTATGAAGATGCTTTGATTGCAAATCAGTTTGAAGAAGGGGATGAAGATGAGATTGTCCAACAAGAACCTAAAAGGAAAAAATACAATCTCAGATCTGGTTCGAATGCACCTAAAGTTGATACACCTGTTTCCACAAAGAAGGCTAGTACTCCAGTTAAGACAGGAATTATCAAAGGTGTTCCCAAGATCCAAGTTGATCAACCATTGAAACAACCTGCCAAGGATAGTACTATTGACATAAAGGAACCGGATAGAAATGTTTATGCTTTCAGTTTAGAACATGAAATCAACATAATCAAGATTTTAGTGCCATTGTTAGAACTCATGAAAACATAACCTTTCAAAAAGACCGTCCTCAAGGCTCTACAAGCTCCAGCTCATGTCACCTTTTCATATACGGTCAATCTAGAGGATGGAAACCCTGCTATAACTATTGGACCTCACATTGAAGATAGAATTGATGCCTCTCCACCTTTTTACATTTCATTAAATATCCATGACAAGATATTGCACAACTTCTTAATGGATTCTGGTGCCTTGCATAATGTAATGCCCAAGGTCATGATGGAAGAATTAGGGTTGGACATTACTAGACTGTATCATGATCTATATTTTTTTGACTCCAAGAAAGTCAAATGCCTTGGAGTTATGAAAGATGTGGTTGTTACTCTTTCCCAATTGCCTATGAAAAGTGTGGTATTAGATGTTATTGTGGCTGACATACCACCAAAATTTGGAATGCTTCTTTCAAGATCTTGGGCTAAGAAGGTAGGTGGTACTTTACAGATGGACCTTAGCTATGCAACCATACCTATTTTTGGTGGGGAACAACAAAGATTATATAGAGAAGTTAGATTGGATTATTTGGTAAGTTATCACAATAATCCCACTAATCATCCTATATATGTTGTAGAAGATGATCTTGGTTCTTCTATTTTTCATATGAGTGAGGAAATGGCAGAAGTATTAGTCAGAAAGTCAACAACTACAGTGGGAGACAGTAAAAACAATTTTGTTTGGAAAATGCATTTTGATGAAGCATCTTCTAAATAAGGCTCTGGAGTTGGTATTGTCTTCATTTCCCCTACCAAGGAGGTTATCCCCATGTCATATAAACTCGAATTTGACACCACTAATAACATCAGTGAGTATGAAGCTTTGTTGTTAGGTTTGAAATCTTGTAGAGATATGGGAGTAGATAAGCTATCTGTTTTTGGAGACTCAGAACTTATTATTCACCAGATCAAGAATATATACCAAACCAAACAACAAAGGTTAAAAAAATATAGAAATGAGGTGTGGGATTATGTGGATAATTTCTTTTCTGCATTTAATATTACCTTTGTGCACATAAATTTGAATCAGCATGCCGACTCTTTGGCACTAGCAGCTAACAAATTTAAAAATCATATGTTTCCTAATCTGAAATTCGAAGTTGAAGTCAGAAACAGACCTTCAATACCGAATAATATAAAACATTGGTAGGTTTTTAAAGATGATGAGGAAATTCAAAGATTTTTGAAAACTATTGATGAGTTTTCTAACATTTCAATTGACCAAGATGAGGAAGATGGAGAAGCAAAAATACATGCTGCAGAAGTCCTTCAAGATACAATTTTTGGCCACAAAATCATTGAACTGAAGACAAACCATATGCCCAAAGGTTTGGTCCCACTAGAAAGGTTGTTCGATCATAATGACGTTTCCAAGAAGGATGTTATACAAACAGAAGAAACAAATGTAGTAGACTGTGACATTAGTCCGAATGTAAATCCCAGGTTGGTAAAAATATCTAGGAAACTGTCACAAAAATAGAAAGAAGCATATGTTGAATTAGTGAAACATTATTCAGACATTTTTGCATGGTCTTATGAAGATATGAAGGTGTTTGATACAGAGATTTTTCAACACAAAATTCCTTTGAAACCTGGATCAAAACCTGTTAAACAAAAATTCAGGCAATTTAATCCTTTGCTATTACCTATAATAGAAAAGGAGCTGAAAAGGTTGTTGGAAGCAAAAATCATAGTGCCATTGAGATACTCGGAATGGGTAGCCAACCTTGTACCTGTCAGAAAAAAGAACCGAGAGATAAGGCTCTGTGTAGACTTCAAGAATCTAAACAGGTGCTCTCTGAAAGACAATTATCCATTACCAAAAATGGATCATATATTACAAAGAGTTGTCGGCGCAAAGAGAATATCTATGCTTGATGGATATTCAGGGTACAATCAAATATCAATAATGGAAGAAGAAAAAAAGAAAACAACTTTTACCACTCCTTGGGGCACCTTTATGTACGAAAAGATGCCTTTCGGATTGATGAATGTAGGAGATACTTTTCAAAGGGCTATGGATATCGCTTTCATTGGGGAGAAAGACAAGTTTGTGGTTATTTACCTTGATGACATCACTATATTTTTGACATCTGATGAAGAACATTTACAACACTTGAAGCAGACCTTTGAGAAATGCAGGAGGTATGGCATATCACTTAATCCTAAAAAGTCACATTTTTCCATGGAGGAAGGAAAGCTTCTAGGAAACATTCTTTCACCTGAAGGTATTAAAATAGATCCAGAAAGAGTAAAGGCTATTCAACAAATCGACATTCCGAGAAATAAAAAGTCTATTTAGTCATTCATTGGTAAAATTAAATTTTTAAGGAGGTTTATACCTAACTTTGCAGAAATTGTCAAGTACATCACTGACATGTTGAAAACGGATGAAAAAATTAAGTGGATACCAGAAGTGAGAGAATACTTTGAAAGGATCAAATAGGCTATCGTTTAGGCACCTGTTCTAATTAGCCCAGATTACTCCAAAGAATTCATGATTTTTTCATTTGCATCAGAGAATACCATAGTTGTTGTTCTTCTGCAAAGAAATGAACAAGGATACGAGCAACTTATGTCTTTCTTTAGAAAAACCCTCAGAGACTCTGAATTGAAGTATGATTTAACAGAAAAATAGGCCTATTCCTTGGTAAAGGCTTTAAAATCCTTCAGAGTATATGTTCTTCAATCTAAAATTATAGCTTATGTCCCAAGTAGTGCAGTCAAAGAAATATTGGTTCAACCAGATTGTGAAGGAAAGCGAGGGAAATGGATAACTAAAATCCTAGAATACGATCTCACCATAAAGCCTACTCAACTAATAAAAGGACAAGGCCTCGCCAAATTAATGACAGAATCTAATTGCAAAGCAATTGGGTTATACCATCTTTCATACATGACACAGGACTCTTCTCTCCAGATTGAAGAAATAAATTTACAGATAAACAACAAGTATGTTTCTTCAAAATGGTACAAATATATCATATTTTTTCTACTGAATTTTCAATCTCCCCCAGAGTTGGATAAATCAAAATTCATATCATTAAAGTTGAGAGATGTAAAGTACTGTATTGTTGATCAGACCCAGTTTTGGAAGGACCCTGGTTTTCTGTTGAGGTGTGTGGACGAAAAGGAAGCTAAACAAATCTTTAATGATCTGCATCATGGTGTCTGTAGAGGCCATCATCATTGGAAGGCTACTGCCTTCAAGATTCTTAGAGCAGGCTATTACTGGCTAGTTCTATTCTCATATGTTTTTTCTCAGGTCAGGGCATGTGAACCTTGTCAGAAAATTGCTGGAAAGCATAAACTTATATCCCTACCTCTGAAACCAATCATCGCCCATGGACCGTTTCAACAGTGGGGATTGGATTTCATTGGAGAGATTAATCCGTCATCCTCAGGACAACATAGACGGATTCTTACAGCCACAGATTATTTTACGAAGTGGATTGAAGAAATTTTGACTCAAAATATGACAGACAAGGTAATCATGAAATTTCTAGAAGGATATATTTTTTCTAGGTTTGGTTGTCCTAAAAAACCGGTCACTGATAATGCACAGGCATTTAAATCAAATTCCATGATTGAATTCTGCAATAAGTATAGTATCAAATTAGTTCATTCTACCCCCTACTACCCCCTACTACCCCCAAGGGAATAGATTGGCAGAATCTTCCAATAAAACTCTGATAAGGATTATCAAAAAATTATTAACAGAAAATAAAAAATCATGGGATTCCAAGTTAAAGTTTTCCCTTTGGGCTGATCGTATCAGTAACAAGAAGTCTATTGGGACATCTCCTTTCTAGATGGTATATGGGACAGAATCAATTCTCCCAACTCAATTGGGTCTGTCAGTTTTAAAGTTTCTGTAAGAATAAATAGAGGAACCCAATGATGTCCAAAGAAGATTTTTTCAGATGATTGAAGTTGAGTAGGTGAGAGAACAGGTTAATCAAAAAGATGCTACTCATCAGAGAAAAATCAAGGCTACATTCGATAAGGGAACTAAGAAATATGTTTTCAATGAAGGGGATTTGGTGTTAAGATGGGATGCCAAGAGAGAGGATAAAGCAAAACATGGAAAGTTCGATAATCTATGGTATGGTCCTTTCAGGGTAGCCAAGGTAATCAACAATAACACTTTTATCCTGCATAATTTAGATAACACTGAAATTTTTGGGGGCTCAATGAATGGGAGGTTCTTGAAGCACTATTTTCTCTAAGGGATCATCAGGTTGCAGTTAGTACAGTAGGTATTTCCTTTCAATAAAGACTCCATATACCCAATGGACTTGTTTTTTACAGTGATGATGAGTATAAAAGACTGACAGTCGCAGGGGAATCAATAAATCAAAGATAAAGGAAAGACAATGGTCTGCAGTTCTTGGAGTTTATTATCAAAACTCCATCCTCAGAAGGAGCCAATGTTAGTCTCTAATTTTGTCTTGGTTTAGTGAGAAACCCTTATCCTAAACCCTTCTTACCCACACTTCATTTTCTATTTCCAGTTGATTTCAATTTTTGTTTTTAGTATCTTATGGTTTTCATTATAGTTTTTGGATAGTTTATTTAAGTTTGATTTTGAAAGACACAGTTTTTAAAACAAGGTGTCTCCTTATATGTCTGTTTGAATTTCAAACTTTCAAATTTTGCTAAGTCATTAATAGCTCTACGAGAATAAGGCTATTCCCGTAGTGCCAAATCATCATGCCTTGATACGAGCCTGCCATCCAAATTTCGTTATGATGACATGAATCGTGGGTTGAGAGTTCACATGCATCCACAAAAGCTTGGAAATCATTTGCAAATTCAACTGTTTCATAATACAATTGTTGTGTACCCACACATGACTCATTTTAAATCACCCATTTCTTAATGATCGTTATATTATACCTGTTCGATTTTTTTGAATTCAAGATTGCAGTGAGGAATGCAGGTATTCGCTCAAAGGAACGGTATACACTAACAATTGCAGGTGGCAAATTTGGAACCCGAGGGCGCTAGTTGCAGAATTGTGTTTTGATGGCACCAAAGAGGAGCAGACAGGTTATTAGAATAGAACCAGAGGGTGTTGAACTTCTTGAAGCCTATCCTCAGATGTCTCAAAGGTTCAGAGAGGCTGGGTGGTTTGAATTCCTTACCACTTTTCAGGGTTATGATGAGCAGGTCTCCATGGAGTTAGCTCTGAATTTTGATGGTCACGAGGTGGAAATCGGTAAGATGTTGATGCTAGTGACAGAGTAGACTATCGTAAATTCTTGCAGGTTGGTGGTTGGAGGAGAAATATGGTGGAAGAAATAACATGTGGTTACAAAATTTGTAAACCAATTCCTGCTTCCAGATAAGAAAAATTCGGATTGGGAAAGGGGAATACCTCATAGATGGATTCGACCCGAATGGCACATGGCTCTGATCATGATCCATAGGTATATCACCTTGTTGACGGGCAAAATTGACCGTCCGTCAACTGGGAGAGTGGAACCGGTCCGGGGTTGTCTAAATAACCCAAGCCGTTTAGAATGGACCACCCTGACGAGTTTAACGGCTCCGTTGGCCGCCCTAAGGTCTCGTATGGAAACCAAAGAGAAATGATTTGAGCTAATAAATCTAAAGGAAACTAGAAACTAATAAAACAAAGAAAAAGAACTAAATTAATGAAGGAAACTAGAAACTAATAAAGCAAATTAAAAGAACTAAACTAATAACGGAAACTAGAAACTAATAAAACAAATTAACTACACTATTCTAACTATAAACTAATAACTACTATATATACAAGATACTAACTATGATTATAATAACTCAAATCAACTACCTGATTATCAGCTATGATCGTTCTTTATTCACAAATATACAATATGGACAAGTTACAGATTTGATTAAAACCTGTGAAACTAATGTGATCATTGCCCGGAGACAGCCAAGGGTCTCTTTTTGATTTTTTATATTTATGAAAGGGAAAGAAAGTTAACTGAAATTAGACAATCTAATATATATTACCGAAATTAAACGATGTAATATAAATCTAACTGATCTATCATTTATATTAAACTACTTAACATAAACAGTAAACATCTAACTAATTGACCTGGAAACGCTCCAAGTCTGCCCTGTGTAAGATGAATTCTTAAGTTGGTTGGAGGAAGAAATTCACACCATTTAGTCCTTAAGCTTCTCGAAAACGATCAGCTATGCTGTTTCTTGAAGTATGTTACAGGGAAAACAAGACATAAAAGAAATCATAACAGTTTTCTGATGATAAATTTCTGCAATAAGGGAAACCTATTATGCAACAAACTTATATAACAATTCAATCTACGAAGAAGACAAAGCTATCATTCATAAAGTGAATCAACAACTGTTACGTTCTTTATCTCTTTGAAAGAAACAAGATATGGATAACAATAAGAAATTATATCACTTGTATTTGATTTAGATAACAAAGTAATACTAAACCATAGACAGAATGATATACAAAACTTGGAACAAAGTGTCGATATATTGAAAAGAAAAAGCTATAACAATGCATCAATTCTGCTCTAGTTTGAATCAGCATTACATATCCTTGTTCTTCCAAAACTGATGATGTCTCATTATTACAAAACCATAGGTTTATATAAGTTTTCTCACAAGGTAAAACATCCTTGTGAATAATAGCAAACAGTTTACACAATCTGGGAATAATCCCAAAAATCTCTTAAACTAAGTAACTAAAAATGTAAGTGAAATCTTTAAGATATCTTCCAACTGCTCCTCACATCCACTACCAATTCGAATTTGCCTGTAATAGACATAAAGATCAAGTTACAGGAGTATTTTATTGAGAAAATAATAGAAAAAATGATTCTATAGACTTAGCTACAGAATCTTCTGATTCTGTAGCTAGTCTAGAATAGTAAATAGGACCAGATATATAATCAAAATCAAATCGAATCCAATCATTACAAATTAAAAATGATTTAATAAAAACAAACTTTCAATCAAACCAAATCGAATAGAATACAATCGGGACAGAGTGGGAATACTCTGTTTTCCAAATTGTCATAAAATCAAATCAAATCTTAACAAGACTGTTCCATGGATGCAATTAATGGTAAACAAAATCGTATGAGATAAAACAATCATTATCGGTTTGCACAGGATCCAAATCATTTAATCAAATAGCCAAAATGGTCACAGTAAAACAAGCATAACTCTATCCATAAATCTAGTCATAGACTTACCATGCTGAATTTCCAACAGTTCATAGATATGGTCATAACTGCCATCGACTAGTTATAGTAATGAATTGATAACTTTTAATTAAAATTACAATGAGTAAATAGCCTCCATTGTAATCGGATGAAATCATATCAACTCAAGAATCTTTACACAGTCAATGGACAGAGGCATGATAAAATCTACAGATTCATGAACTAAGCATTAATCCACATCAATATTCATGGAACTAATTATAGAAACAACATCGTAACCTTAACCAAAATCCAATTCGAATAAGTTGCAATTAATGAGAATCAAATCAGTTACGATTCGGTTATGTATCAACAGAAAAATAAGAAATTTGGTTGAATGAAATTGAAACAGTTAACCCATCTATTAATCATACTCATATCATAACCAATTCGAATTATACCATTGACTGTATTCGAAATTCGGGATATCAACAACAGACTATTTTAAAAATATTAACAGCTTGTATCATCAACAGAACATCGAGCTAATTTTAAACAATCATATCTTATTCGATGATCTATCGAATCAAAACCAAATCCAATCGAATGATAACCAAAAATAAAACAAACATTATATACAGCGAAGCATGCTTATCTAATAGAGAGGCAAAATATATACAGAGAGTAATATAAATGAGAAATATACCGTCACAGCTGCTTGGACTTATGTCAATTTTGAATTGATAATTGCAGTGGCAGACTCGACGTTTTTGAACAGGACTGAACCCGTGGTTCGTTTCTTCTTATCGAAAGGTTGCACCTTTGTATTCTTACCAGTGAGCTTTGCCACTTGGTTTTCCAACTCGTAGATCTTGGATTGAAATGCGGGTACATCCAAATAGTATCTTTCAACCCATAACCCACATTGATCGCAAGGTGCAGCAACAGGATGAACAGAAGGGGGTTTTGATGATTCCCCGAGGGTTTCATGGAGTGGCTCAATATCAGGAAAGTCAGGGTTATCCCGAAGACAAGGAGGGAGGTTCCTAACGAAGTCGTGAGGCGGTTTGCTACACAATCCCTTGGAGTAAGGATATTCTTCAGAGAGAAAGCATTCAATGTTTGAATCAGAGTCCTCGCTAACCACGATAGGCTCTGTTTTGGCAGGAAGCTTAGATTTATTCCTCGCCAAGCGAGAGATCAATCTTGCATTTTTCTTGCCTCGAGTATTAACACCAGTCTTCGCTCTAGTCCTTTGGGTTGTAGCTTCAGTAACTTCGGTTTTTTTTAGCACAGCCTTAGGCAAACTCGTAGGTGACTCGGGCTTAGGTCTAGGTAATAAAACATTATAAGGCACAGGGGTAGGTTTTCTCTCAGTCACCAAGGGCTTATCTACCTGTGGAGGGTCAGACTCTCCAAAACCATTACGGCTGAGGAAATCATGCCAAGAATCACGACGTAACCCTAACTCGTAAACTAAAACCATTTTGATCAACCCAATATGAAAGAGGCTAGTGTCAGCCTGGCTATGCTTGTATCGTTTAGCCATTTTGAACAGACTTCGGTGCAGATAGTGAGGCATACTTAGTTCAAAACCCATGAAAACCATTAATAAACACAGGTGGAATAAGAAAATAAACCCATACCTGCCTTCACAGGTAACGAAACGTTTGATAATCATCAAGAGATCATACCAGCGGGGTTTCAACATCTTTGCAGGCAACCCTCTGTCGCATGATTTCACTGTGCGAGATTGGAACAATAATGTCCATGGGACATCATCTACCTTGCAAATTTTTGACCATTTTTGTCCCTTGGCAGGCAAGCTGGTTTCCAGACTGAGAAATTCTTCAGTAATTTCAAGCTGGACATCTCCCACTTTGGCTCGAAAGCCATCGAATAATAATGCAAATTGCCGAGCCACTGTGAGGTCATAGCCATCAAACTTCCTTATGAAAGCAAGCCACCCGTGTTGTTCCAGGTCGCTACATGCACCACTGAATGTCAACAGTGCTTGGCACCCGTTAGGCTCGGCCCTCACGACAGGAGCCATAACCTCTGTACATGGTAGGGTTCACAGTGAATGAAACAATGCACAGAGTTGAAAAACGATAGGTTTGATGGCTTCAAATCTCGAATAGACTGGAATTAACTGCATACATGTGAAGGTGGTGGGATTACCACCACCACGCACTGTATTAATTGACTGAGTACAGTGTTATTAAAACATAATCGTTTATACCATGCATATCGGACAACAAATAGGTGTGTAATCATATTAACGTGCCAGTCAACTGGAGCAGAACCAATACTATGTGTTATACTCATGCCAAGTGTATAGTTCGATCCACCACTACATATCCATCGTGTCAATCAATCGTTCAACACCGAGGTTTAAAATTAATCAATGCCAATACATAGCTTGGAACTATGAATCATTCAACGTATTATCAACTTACCAAATAATATACCAAGCATCGATTTGTCCAATATGATTAATCCATGCGCCTTCAAACCATTGCTATTTCTTGAATTAACTTCATAAACTTACCAATGTATTCTTTGCACATTGAAATGTTTGCATTCCAAAATTTCGAGAACATTATGATCCAAAATTCCTCATATAATAACTGAGCGAAAAGTCCATAACAATAAGGATGAAAGCAATAAGACCAAATCCATTATAACTTTCATAAGATCAAAATAAAACCAATAAATTTTATGCCCAAAGGCTTGGCAATCAAACATATCCAAATGCGCAATCAAGGTGAGAGTATGCTCAAGGATAAAAGTTCGAGAAAACCTTTAGAAGTCATGTGATAAACCAATGGTGAAGTGTCTTTGGAGAAATCGATAAAAGACGACTACAGTCCAAACGATGAAAGAGGTATTTTCACACTTACAGTTGTGAAAATCAAATCGAGACCAAATTGCAATTGTCGCAAAAATGAAACAAATGTCTAGAAGCACAATGCGACGATGATTTGTCATTTAACGGGACAAGGGGTGTAGGTAGCATTTTTTAAGAGCAATTAAAAAAAATGATTGGCTGCCAACACACCTACGAAGGAAGATTCTCACTGGTCTATATCTACCACTTTAGGATACTAATGCATTTAAATGGTGGTTACCCTTTAAATATCCCTTATTTTCTGCTCAAAAGATTGAAAAAGATGTCAAAGAGAGTGCATTCACTCTCCACCAATGATAAAAGTAGCATGTTCCATCAAGTCCTAATTAAAACCTTAGTCATGTCTTCTTTGAGAAAATTAGAGAAGCCCTGGAGCTGGCTCACGCAATCTTTAAACCCTATCACTCAGTCCAATAAGTAGAAGAAAAGCAAAGGGATAAATACTGTTACACAGAGCCGAGATATTTTCAATGAAACCCCTGTGAAAGAGGAGATGTCTGATATCAAGGTGACCAGGAGGAGCAGAAGTAAAAGACCTAGGTGGGATCCAAAAATTGACACGTTTTCTGAAGAAGATGTTAAAGGGGAAAATTATTCAGATAAAGATCTCGATACTCAAACTACAGTCAAGCTTGAAATGCCATCAACCAGTAAAAGGGGTGCTACAACCAAAGGGAAAAGGGTTAAAGGTGTGTCTGTATCACAAAAACCTAGAAGGAATTCTACTAGGGTCACCAACAAGTATAGACTAAAGTCAAAGGCCATGTTTAATCCGTCAATCAAAGAAGAAAACGTCATAGTCATAGAAGATGACTCTGAGAATGCTGAAGCAAGTACCAGGAAAAGGGAAAAAAGAACTTCATTGCCCAAGAAACCAATCAGCAAAGGAAAAAGAATGATTTCACCACCTATAAGACCTATAACGAGAGCTTCAACCAGATTAGCAAAAGCTAAAGAGATGGCTAAAGGTATCAGTGAAACCCCTGAAGATAAACATGATTACTTTGAAGACTTAGATCGCATATCAGATGTTCCTGAAGCTATAGATTCAGCAAGTTCTGATGAAGAACATAGCTCGGTATTAGTCTCAAAGTACCAAGTTAAAGAAAAAGAACCCAAAGTTGCCTTAAACCTGAATGAACCTGCACCTTTTGAAGAATGCTCATGATTCGGAGTTAAAATTAGAACTGATAAAGAAAGGATCAAGGAGTTTCAGAAAACAATAAGATAATTAAAGAAAGAAAAGGCGTAAATAGAACAATGGAATGCTCTCCAGCAAGAAAGGATTCAAGGTTTTAAAAAGAAGAAGAAAGAGAAAAGGGAATTTCTCAAAGAACTCAGGGAGATTAATTTTAGACTCTATTGGCACAATGTCGTGCTTACCACAAAACTCAAACAGAGAAATGCTAAAGCTACTGCTATGATTATATCCTAAAGGTAATATGGAAATTTGCTACAATCATGATTTAAATGTTTTCCAGGAAATATGGCAAAGCCTACTCATTTTTGGTCAGTGAAATGCTAAGACCTCGATCTATTTTACAAAATCAAACTAAATTCCTATTTTGTAGAGTCAAATGTAAATGCTGGCAATATTTTGCAATATCAAGTTGTTGAGTTGTGATCTATTTTGGGATTGTAGAAGCTCTTTTTGAGTGAACTACCTTAGTATATAGATACTATTCGAATCTAGTCATTAAATCTATACTAGATGATAGGATCTGGAAGTTGTATAGATAGTTTAAATAGAAAGAGGAAAGACTATGTGGTGGTCGAAAAATTGGAGATCCAGGAGACCTTTTTGTGAAGCTCATTGTAAAAGGCATTTATGTTCAATTTGACACTTAATAGCAAAGGCATATGGATGGTTAGACCCTCTTTTTACTACTCTGTTATTTCTTTATTCATGCTTGAATTCATTATTTAGATTGCTTTTTGATTCAAGTTTTGATATCAAGTTAAATGTCTTGTTTCTTTATGACATTTTGAGACGAGAATTCATGTGAAGTTGACAAATTGGAGACTTCATCTTCCTTTTTCTTATATTAGTTTAATCCATCTATGTGTCTACCTATTATTCAGCCAATGGGATATGATATGTTCTGATCTTGTTTTGATGTCATGATGTAACCTTGAGCCAATTTTCAACCACCCTACAAAAAACCAAATCATAAGACCTCAAAAATGCTTTGCAATAAATGAATGATGCCCTATCTTGCCCTCTCACAGTCAAGTGCAACTTTAGGGACTAACACTAGGGTTAGTTTAAATTGGTTAATATCTATTTCAAAAACTATATAAATCAGAAAAGAATTAAAGTTAAACAAAAACAAAAAATGAGGTATGTTGTTTTGTAATTGTATTTTTTTCCCTTATTGCTCAATGTTATAGGCAAAGCTTAAGAATCATCTAAATTCCATAACCTAAAACATGGAAGATATGATGTCATTAGGGAATACAATATTGTGATATTATGATGTTATTCATTGGCATATACTCTGCAAAGTGAATACTCGTTCTATTTTCTGTCCTTGTATAAGGATTCCATACTTTGAACCCTTGCATTGATAATTCAAGAGAATTATGGTCTGGCATTGGCACACTTAGGTTCCTCAACAATTGTGGAGTTGGTAGAACTATGTCATCAACACTTTCACACACATGTATGGCCTGCAGAGCCATTGCTTTGTTTATTTAGCAGTGGGTCTATTTTCAAACCTTGTGTGGAGAACTGATATGAGTCCTCTTCTGACGCTACCACACTTTGGCATCCTCTCACTTCCAATAGTTTTTCATGGGGGATTGTGACAAGCATCATAATTCACAAGATAGGTCATTGATTTATGGAACATTGGTTTGCTTTGTGGTATCTTTATCTTTGGATAATTTCCTAGTCAAAAGTGTTTTTACTTAGTGATTTTCTAAGTTGGACGGAAGATTTTGTTATGTGCATCTCAATGTTGTTCACATCAGTATGTCTCCCGCACAATCAACAATTGGTTTATTTTCAATACGTGTGTGAAGTATTCATACAGATAAGCTTCTACACTTGTGGATTCTAACAACAATAGTTGGATATGATGAGAGTATTCATCTAGTATATTTCTTTTATCCAATGATTTTCCATATTAATTTATGTATTTTACAAACACATGCAACAATTTTATTTGATTGTTTTTTTATGCCCCAGGTCCACAGACATAGAAAATATGATAATCTTGGCATTGGACACCCTGATTTCTATGTGGTGCATAATAGTGAATTATCATTGTTTGATAGTGTGTGCTTGATGCATAGTGCAATTACTTTGTTTCATTGAAATTTTCATTGGACTTGGTGTAATGTTTAAGAAAACCAATAATTTTTTTCTTGATTGTGTTACTGGATCAAGCGGTTGAATGAAATATTTTTGGTGTTCATTGTATATGCGAAAGAAAATTAGTTGTTGCTCATTATTCTTCTTTTTCAGGGGTAATTTAAATTGATCAAGAGCTATTTCATAAACTTATAGATCATAAAATAATTCAAAGTTAAACAGAAAAAAAAAGGTATGTTGTTTCGTAATTGTATGGTTCTTTTTATTATTTCTCTGCTGATGAATATTATAGACATATCTTAAGCATCATATGAATGAAATAACCTAAAACATGGAAGATACAATGTTTTCATATTCTGATGCTCTTCACTTGAATATGCTCCACAAAGATCATTCTTGTTTTATTTTCAGTCCTTGTACGAGGAATACACACCTTCAACCATTTCCATGAGAAATCAATACATTTATGGTCTGGAATTGGTGTACTTGGGTGCCTTGGAACTTGTTTAGTTGGTAGAACAATTTCATCAACAGTTCTGCATAGGTGTATGCCCCACATAGTCGGTGCTTGGTCTATTTAGCACTTGGTCTATTTTCAAACCTTGTGTAGAGAACTAATACAACTCATCTTTCGACGTTGTTGCACTTCTGCATTCACTCACTTCCAATAGTTATACATGGGGGATTGTGACAAGTGTCGTAATTTTCAGGATAGGTGATTGATTTATGGCACATTTGTTTGCTCCAATTTACGAGGAAAGGGTAGGGATATAGGAGTAATGCTAAGAAAATGTGTTTCTTATTTGTCAGTTCGTCGATGGTTTTTGTTTGTGATTACCACTATTCAAAAGATGGATGGTATATGCTGAAAATAAATTTAGCAAAATAACATTGTCCTCTTCACGTTGGTGCAATGTTAATTCTATGATTTCTTTATCTTTGGATAGTTTTCTAGTCAAAATAATTTTTAGTTGGTGATTTTCTAGGTTGGGTGTGTTATCACTCTATAATTTTCCTTGGTCGTAAGAGGAAAACTTAGAGGTAACCACAAACCAACTTGCAGATTGGAAGCTAGCCCTTCTAATCTAGAGAGGGCTCTCTCTTATATAACTCAATCAATGACTGATTGGTTATACAATAGGCATAATGGCTAGATATTATGTAGATGAATAGGTTTTAAAATAATTGTGGTGGTAGAGATAGGAGAAAGTAACAGTTGGGCATGGAGTCTAAACTAGCTGAAAACTAATCAAAACTACCAAGATGTTGGTTGTATGATTAATGATTGACAAAGCCAAGGTAGATAGCATAAATCAGATACTTAGATCATATTTGTAGGTGTAGGTTGAGAAGGAGAAACATTCCACTACAATAGGGAATCAAAGATGAATCCTAATGCAACTTTAGAAGGAAAAGGTGGAAATATTTGAATATATACAACGGAGATTGAAACCATGAATTCTGAAACATTTAATCCTATTCAAATATTTAGAATACAACAAATCCAAATGAAAATACTAAGAAAGGAAACACAATTACATGGAGAAAACATAGAATGAAAAATGTTATCACAAGAATCTTTCGATAAAAAATCATGTAGCTCTGATCTTGGAAAAATTTGATTAATATAAGCCAAATACAATACACAAAGCAAAATAGTCTTATTTCACTCTACTCTCCAACCCTTTTACCTTTATCCTCATTAAAATATATAGGATCACATTACATTCTATATCAAGAGGGTCAAAATATTTAGGTTTTTAAAATTTAGAAGGAGTTACAACTGAATAATAACCAATTACAACAAACTCCTATATTTTAGGGTTTAATTTTTAGTTATTTTATACATACAAATCATAACAAAATATATGAATTCGGTGGAAAAATAGGTGGTACATTGAATCCTCATGATGACCTGATACATTTGTTTTAGTTGGAAGCTGAATAGGCTCTGACATAGGCTGACTGTCCCATTTTGCAGTGATTGCGAAATCTTTGTTGTCAGCCATTTCGTAGTGAACTAGTAATTTCACATTTTCTCCCAAATGGAGAACTAGGTTGGGCTTATTTTTTTTCAGCAGGTTAATAACATTATAATTCTTCTCCAGAAACAATTTGAGCAAAACCCATTCGCAGTTTTCGAGAAAAACCCAAAATGGTTGTAGGTGATGATGACTCAATTCTCGAAAAACATGAAGTATTTTTACTTGAAATTAAATAGGATTTTTCATCTTACCCCGATGCATATTCCCTAAAATATTTGTGGCAAATGCTGCATGATTTAAAATTTATGATGAAAATACACTTTTGCGACAAAATTGTTGCTTTAGGAAATTTCACAGTGTGTCTGTAATTTGCTGCAAAATATTTGTTTTCTTATTGTCTTCCTTTGAAACCTGATTTTGACTATGTGAAATGTTGGTCCTAAGGTCTTCACCTGAATTCTAAAAGGAAAAGCTAGGCCACCTATAAGTTTAGAATGCTTTTTTTTTATTTTTTATGTTTGTGTTGGTTGGTTAGAGAGTTATTCTATCAAGACAAAAGGAAGGTTGGGTTGGTAGAATGATAGGGATGAGGGTCCTCCTTGGTTGGTGGTACACTAATAACAAACCAGTGCAATAATATAAAAATAGGGGGAACAACAAACTACTCAATAAATAATATGTTGCAAGAAGTTCAATACTTAAAATATTATTTCAAGACATTAAACATGTATCAAAAACACAGTTACTCCCACAGGTTGCAAATAAAACAAATCTTCACCAAAGCATTAGTTGTTTGACAGGTTTCATATCAGTGAAAATAAGTTATACAATACCTGAAAGGAGATGAAATGTACATTGCACAAACCAAAAACTATATTCAAGATAATAATAGAAACACATAAAGATTTGAATGAAACACTGTCATCAAGAGTATGTTCACCAAGTAGAGATCTTTAATCCATGCATAGAATGGGTCCAACTAGTCTAACGTATGGCTATTCTTTCCCCAAAAATCCTACCCCTTACAATATTGATGTAGGAGCATCGCTCCATCTCAGCACGCACCAACTAATTAACACGCGTGGTGTGCATTCAAGGAAGGAGAGGTGTCACCCTCTCATTTTTTCCATGTGAATCCAAGGCATGATCCAGGCATTAATTGAAGACAAGATGGAAGAGTTGAATCGTGCTTTTGCACAAGCTAGAGATAAGGTCATCATTAATAGTCTGACGACAAAATGGATCTACATCCAACTTGGGGAAGATTTCCATCATTGTAATCTGTCCATTAGATAGATGTTTGGAATGGTGATTTGACACCACCAATGTAGCTTGCAAGGGAAGCTCCTAGAGCCCCTCTTGTATAAATCTTTGTATTTGTTTCAAAGTAAAAAAAAGGGTATTAGGTGGCAGGTTGGTTGAGTATTACACATCTTAGATGATATAAGGTTGGGTATGATAGAGATTGATGAGAGCCGAGAATCAGTCGCAGTCTAGACTCCACCATTGTAATTTGGCATTCCACCATTAATAGAAAATGACAGTTTTTCCTGTTTTACATTTATGTTCAATGGATGTTGTGTTGTGAATGTCTTTTATATGTTCGTGGATTGTAGATGAATGTTAGGGATCATTTGCAGGGATGGAGATATTGTTTTCTATCCACGAGTGTGTTGAGTTAAGTCCAGTTCTCTAGGATAAGTGCAAGGAGTGCATGATAGAAAAAGGAAAATTAGTGAGATGACACAAGGAGTGTGTGTCTGAACTCAGTGGAGTCAGAAGAGAAGCTTCTAGGAGGGCACACCAGATTAATTTACAGACTCGGGGAAAAATTTCAATGAGGTTAAGTTCCTTGGAAAGATAGACTATGTGGAGAGAAGCACAGTTCAGAGTTACTAAACACTCTGGAATACTCAACATACACAGGAGAAACATGGTTGAAGGTGTTGGAGAATCCTAGAATTTTCAAACATTCTGGTGAAGGGAGGCTTTGCAAGAAGTGCAACAACAAAGGAAAGGAGATTCCTTAAACCTTTTCATAAGGCTAAGGGAGAAGTCATCGAGAAGATGAGCCAAGTGCAAGGAGTGCACCCAGGAATTGTAAGTTCATCATACAAATCTCAAGAGGAAGAGAGAGAAGCTTCCAGGAGGGCATGAGAAACTTGCAGAGAACTTGGAATCGTGAAGGTTTTCAAGTTGAGCAAAGTCGCAGGAGAGTTGCACAGATTTCTGTAAGGAGTGCAGAAAGCCTTCGAGAATAACCTAAGTCTCGAAAGGGGAATTTGAACTAAGGGTGAAAAGGAGTCGAGGAATTGCATAAGTCCCAAAGACAGAGAAGTCATCCATCATTGAAGAGGAGACAGGGGGTAGAAGATCGAGAGGTTCGGGAGCAGGAGCTTTGTAAGGTTTGTCGGGAGCAAGCAAAGGATCTTCGCAAAGAGAGATTTCAAATCCAAAACATTGGATCTGGAAGGGCACATGGAAAATGATTAGTGCATCATTGATTCTCTATCAGAATAAACAAAGTTGAAAGGAGAGAATAATCGTGAAGTCTGAACTCACGGTTCGATCACAGTCGTTGATCATTGGAGGAACGTGGACTGTAGATCTGGTCCCGAAGAGTTTGTCAATTCAGAAATTGGAGAAAGGAGGAAGCAACTAGCGAAAGTCCATAAGCATAGCGTCTCAAAGGGATTTGGCCCACGTTTATAGTATGTGGTCACATAGAAGAGGGAACCTAGCGTCAATAGCTAGTGTCGTTAGCGCAAGAGCTAAAAGAACTAAGGAGAGGGTCTGCAGGTGCCACATAGCAGGCGTCGGGGAATTGAAAAGGGCATGTGTCAAGCCAAATCGATTCCATCAGGAGCCCGACGAGTGAATAGAATTGATGACTTGAACGATCCTAGAACAAGAGTTCATTCTAGCCGCAAAGGAGTGAAATAAGGAAGGGGGGGTTGTCACCAGGAGTGGTATCAGAGAACAATTTCGTCTGTAGATTTTAGGCGAAGGAGAAGCTGAAGATGCTCTCAGTTGAAGAGTGAGTAGTAGAATTTCCAGGAGGGCAGGTAGAAGGTGAATATGGCCATTGAAAGTCATAAGCATGTTTGAGGAGAAGTCCACTCACAGAAGAGCAGAGTGGATATCGATAAGGAGCTCAGTGAAATCCATGCATAGATGGAAAATCTTGCATTCGAGATGCAGCAAGAGTCAAAGGTACATTGGAGGTACGAATGGCCTTTGAAGAGGACAACCAGATGGCATGTTCAGAAGTTGTTAGCTAGAAGGAAACAACATGTGTTAAATAGGTGGCTGAGGCATGCTGAAAACCCCAGTCATAAGGGAAAGAGATCTCGCAAGAGTCTCATATATTTCTAGGTGGGCAATGAGAATGGATTAGTGGTCTTGTAAACTTCCAAGTGGGAAGAGGAGACATCCCATATTTCCAAGTGGGAAAGGGAGAAGAGGTGAGCTCAACTGGGAGTTCATTGGAAGATGAGGAGGCAGAAGCAAAACCTCACTCAGATGAAGATTCACACAGAACTGTGAGCCGCGTGAATGAAGATGATGAAAAGTTAGAAACTTTCATCACAACGAAGGAGAAGGATCAGGGGAGCATTATGATCATTGGAGGAGTTGAGATATTCCTACCAAGTAGCCAAAAAGAGGCTAGCATAGATTTTTCAAATGAGATAGGGAGACATCCAACAGAGACTGTCACAGAGAAGAAGGAACATATACTGAGGTCTATCCCATTGGAAGAAGAAGAGAATTCAACAAAACAACTCAGCGTTTTCAGCTAGGAAGCTGAACATGAGATGACTACAGCACTGGGGTCTGCAATAGAAGAAGAAGAAAACAACATAGACCTTCCTGATCTATGTGAACAATTGGAAGCTCTTGAGAGGAGAGTGGTAGTGAAAAGTGTGCACATCCAACAAGCTAAGTTGGAAGCAAATGAAAGACCACACCAGCATGAGGAGAAGTTGGAGGGAGTTGGAACGGGGACAACCAAAGGACTAGAAGGAGTGAATATGTCAGAAGAAATGGTAGCTGAGCATCATTTTAGTGATGAGGAGCCTGCAGGGGTGAATACTACAGTAGAGTGGCAAGATAAGGCCACAAAGGAAGAAGATGTCTTGGGAATTCAGTGTGATTTTCCCATCAACAAGAAGCGAGTGTAGAGAGCTAGTATGCAACAGAAGAATCAACCATTGGAGCAGCCGACCTTCCTGATCTGTGTGAACAATTGGCATCTCTTGAGAGGAGAGTGGTAGTGCAAGGCGTGCACATCAAACATGCTAAGTTGGAAGCAAATGAAGGACCACACCAGCATGTGGAGCAGTTGGAGGGAGTTGGAACGGGGACAACCGAAGGACTGGAAGGAGTGAATCTTTCAGGAGAACTGGTAGATGAGAAACATTTCAGTGATGAGGAGACTACAGGGGTGAATACTACAGCAGAGTGGCAAGATAAGGCCACAAAGGAAGAAGATGTCTTGGGAATTCAGTGTGATTTTCCCATCGACAAGAAGCAAGTGTAGCGAGCTAGTATGCAACAGAAGAACCAGTCATTGGAGCAGCAAGATGAGGTGATTGAGGATATAAGGAAGATGATGTTAGAGTCGGAAAAGGAATTGGTCAGCAAGAGGAATTTGGATGAAAAGAAACTTGCACAAGTAGCGGGGATGATGCAGGAGCAACAACAGCGGAGCAAAGGAGCCAAGAGACAGCTCCAGGAGAAATTTTGGGATCCAGGTGGATTTCAACCACGTTGAAAATCTCATGAGCAAGAGCTCATGATTTTTTTCGATGTAGAATATGATGCAGGAGAATTGCTCCATATCAACACGCACCAGCTAATTAACACGTGTGGTGCGCATTCAAGGAAGGAGAGGTGTCGCCCTCTCATTTTTTCCTCAAAAATCCAAGGTGTGATCCAGGCATTAAATGAATACAAGTTGAAAGATCTGAATCGTGCTTTCGCACAAGCTGGAGTTGAGGTCTCCATTAATAGGGTGACGGTAGAATGGATCTGCGTTTGATTCGGGGAAGATTTCCATCATTTTAATCTGTCCATTAGATAGATGTTTGGAATGGTGATTTTTCACCACCAATGTAGTTTGCAAGGGAAGCTTGTAGAGCCCCTCTTGTATAAATCTTTGTATTTGTTTCAAAGTAAAAAAAAAGGGTAGTAGGTAGTAGGTTGGTTGAGTCTTACAGAGGTTAGACGATAGAAGGTTGGGTAGGCTAGAGATTGATGAGAGCCGAGACTTAGTCGCAGTCCAGACTCCACCATTGTAATTTGACATTCCACCATTAATAGAAAATGACAATTTTTCCTATTTTACATTTCTATTCAATGGATGTTGTGTTGTGAATTTATTTCACATGTTCGTGGATTGTATATGAATATTAGGGATCGTATGTAGGGATAGATATACTATTTTCTATCTGCGACTGTGTTTATTTAAGTTTGGTTCTATAGGATAAGTGCAAGGAGTACGGGATGGAGAAATGAAAATTTATGAGCCGATGCAAGGAGTGTGTGTCTGAACTCAGTCGATTCAGAAGAGAAGCTTCCAGGAGGGCACACCAGATTAATTTACAAACCCAGGGAGAAATTTCAAGGTGGTTAAGTTCCTTGGAAAGATAGACTATGTGGAGAGAAGCACAGTTCAGAGTTACTGAACACTTTAGAATACTCTACCAGGAGGGCATCGAGCTTGTGTGAGCATACATAGGAGAAACACGGTTGAAGGTGTTGGATAATCCCAGAATTGTCGAACATTCTGATGAAGGGAGGCTTTGCAATAAGTGCAACGAAAAAGGAAAGGAGATGCCTTAAACCTTTCCATAAGGCTAAGGGAGAAGTCATCGAGAAGCCGAGCTGAGCGCAAGGAGTGTGCCAAAGAATTGTAATTTCATCCTACAAAGCTCAGGAGGAAGAGCGAGAAGCTTCTAGGAGGGCACGAGAAACTTGCAAAGAACTTGGAACCGTGAAGGTTTTCAAGTCGAGCAAATTCGCAGGAGAGTTGCACAGATTTCTGCAAGGAGTGCATAAATCCTTCGAGAACAACCTAAGTCTCGAAAGGGGAATTTTCACTAAGGGTGCAGAGTCAAGGAATTGTCGAAGTCCCAGAGACAGAGAATTCATCCATAATCGAAGAGGATATAGGGGGAAGAAGGTCAAGAGGTTTGGGAGCAGGAGCTTCGTAAGGTTTTCCAAGAGAAAGCGAAGGATCTTCGTGAAGTCGCGAAGAGCGATTTCAAATCCAGACCATTGGATATGGAAGGGAACATGGCAAAGAATCAACACATTGTTGATTCATGATTGAAAGAAGCAAAGTCAAAAGGATAGAAGACTCATGAAGTCCGAACTTGTGATTCGATCACAACCATTGATCGCGGGAGGAACGTGGACCGTAGATCTGGTCCCGAAGAGTTCACTGATTCATAAATTGGGGAAAGGAGGAAGCAGCTCATGAAATTCCCAAAGCAAGGGGTTGCGAAGGGAGTTAGCCCACGGTTATAGTCCATGGTCACACCAAAGAGGGAACCTAGCATCGGGATCTAGTGTCGTTGGTGCAAGAGCTAAAAGCGCTAAGGAGAGGGTCTGCAGGTGCCACATAACAGGCGTCGGGGAATTGAAAAGGGCATGTGTCAAGTCAAATAGGTTCCATCAGGAGCCTAACGAGTCACTCGAATTGATGAATTGAACGATCCTAGACCGAGAGGTCATGCCAGCCCCAAAGGAGTGAAATAAGGAAGGGGGGGGGTTGTCACCAAATATCCCAAAACTAACTATTTAAAAGAGTTGCAGAGGCTCTCGTCCTTAGGGGACCGAGACCTAAATTTAGATAATTGTTCATAAAATACACTAATACATTGGACTTAATCATCAAGAGTGGTTCTTATCACACACACAATACCACTCTTGTGTCTAATCTAAGAAAATGTTGGAATTAACCAAATAAAAACTACTATTGCCTCTGAGACAGAAATGATGCATGCGCTAGAGGAACTGTGATGACATAAAAAGACTCAGAGTGGAAGAACAGAGTTATGTGTTGAATGATGGCATGCCTACGAGATGTTGGAGGCCACTGGAGACAACTAGCTGCATGAGACAAGTCTGTTGAAGTGTTCTAGAACTAATCTGCGTCGACCTGCGACTGAGACTTAACTCTTTGTTTGTGCCCGAGATTTAGGAAGCTAAGCGCACTCTGTCTTGACTGTAACTGTCCCTTCTTCTCACTTTCTTTGTGATGAGATGGTTGTGAATAGGAAGATGAGGAGGCATGCACCCAATAGGAAGACATAACGCGTGAAGATGGATGACGTTGATGTAGATGAAGTGGAGGGGATATGGAGGCGATAGGCGCAAGAGTACTGAGTGGGATGAGTGAAGGTGATGTGTGGGTGAAGTGGTGATATGATGTCATTTAAGCACGTGATTTCGGAATTTGTTGAGGGTGGTTTTGATCCAGACTGCCTTTGGTCCCGCAATCCACCACAATTTGCCACGTACCCTTCCAACAACACCAGGGTTTCAATTGCGAGACCGCTTAGGAAAATTAACGCTTGAGTAGTTTACGCCCCCACAATGAAGTGTGGTTGTTGATCTAATGACAATCTCTGATCCAGGTGATATTTACCTGCTGCAAGGATCGACGGTTCTCATTCACTTGGGATCAATGGTCCAGATTCTCTTCGAACTTTCGGGCTTCGGGTGTTTTGAATGTGAAACATGAAAAATCTCCCGGAGGAAAATATTCGAAGTGAATGATTTGTCACCATGCGTCATGACCAAGGAACGGTCCAATTTTTCTTCGAAAATTTGGGTTTCGGGAGTTTCAAATGTGAAGCATGAAAAATCTCCGAGAGGAAAATCGGTTAAGCAAATGATCTGCTGCTGCGTTTCACCGCTGATGGATGGTCCAGATTTACTTTGGGTCTTTGACTCTTAGACTCTTTGAGACTTCGGATATTTTGGATGTAAACCCCGTGTGATTTTGGAACCCCGAATGGACAAGAGCCATTGATCTGATCGACCTGATGGATCTCCACCATCGAAAGTTAACCTGTCTGTTTTGACAATCCTGGCCCGAAAATGATCATTCTGAATGGCTTCATTTTTCCACAGGTATTTCCTGTGTATATAAAAAGGCTTGGGAGACCTATTGTGAGCTCAATCAATGGAAAACATGATGACAAGCGTTCCAAACCAAATACGACATGTATTTTATCCTTTAGGAAAAATAGAAATAAGAATGCGCAAATACTCAAACAGGAAAAAACGAATAAGAACCAAGTCACTCAAAAAATGGGAAACTGACTTAACCAACCAGAAGATGAAAAAATGGATGAAGGTATAGGGAAAAGAGAGAGATGAGAGGCATGGTTAAAGACCTAGGTTACAGCATTGGCTCCAATTGGGGATAGCACGTCCCTGTGAGGTGTTAAGAACTGTAGATTGGTGCCTTGATGTTAAATAATTTCTCTTACCTTCCATCACTTACCTTTGTTTTCATTTGTTAGCCCTGTGTATCTGTTATTATCCCTTAGCCATGCATTTCATTGAATTAAAAACTGAAACTACACCTCAGTGACTTGTTGGGATATGGAGTCTTTATTCACACACAACTAACTAATCAAAAGAAATAATAAAGGAAAACATTTATGGTACAAGAGGGACCTTCCCTCATCCTTAAAAAAAATAGTGCTTCAAGAAGCACCCATTTACTGGGCCTCCAAAGATCTCTGTATCGTCTATATTGTGTAGGATAAATGTGTTGTTGTTCAGAACTTCAACCACCTTAAAAGGGACAAACCAGAGGTTGTCAAATTTACCATGTTTGGACTTGTCATCCCTTTAGGCATCCCACCTCAAAATTAGGTTTTCTTATCAAAGGCTGATTTGATATTGCTTTGCTATGCTTGTGTCCTCTGCTCTAGTGCTTCTCTTTTTTGTTGGACTTCTATAATCTGGAAGAGTCTTCTTTGGATGTCATTAGGTTCCTCAATCTCCTCCTGCAAGAATTTTAGGACTGGTATACCAAGATGAGTGGGAAAAATAATGTCTATTCCATAAACAGGCTGGAATGGTGAGGTTCCCATAGACTTCTTAGTGTTTATTCTGTCAACCCACAAAGCATACTTAAGTTTGGAGTCCCAGGATTTCTTGTTATCAGTCAACAGTTTTTTGATAATCATGATGAGAGTTTTATTTGATAACTCTGCCAAACCATTCCCCTGAGGATAATAAGGTGTGGAATGTGTCAAGGAAATGTTGTGACTACCACAGAAGTAAATCATGGATTTGGACTTGAACGCTTGGGCATTGTTAGTTACTAGCTTGCTGGGGTGACCAAATCTGGAAAAAATATCAGTTTCCAGGAAATTGATGATCACCTTGTCAATGGAATTCCTAGTGGGCACAACCTCAATCAATTTTTTGAAGTAGTCAATGGCAGTGAGGATCCAATTGTGCTGTCCATTGGAGGTTGTATTTATCTCTTCGATGAAGTCTAACCCCCATTGTTGAAACAAAATACTAGCATTGATAGTTTTAGGGGTAGTGATAGTAACTTATGTTTCCTTGCAAACATATGGAATTCATTGCAGGCCCTGATAGTATCAAAATCATCAAAGAAAATGGTGGGCCAATAGTATCCTACCCTTAGGATCTTGAGAGTTTTGGCCTTCCAATGTTGGTGTCCTCCACATACTCCTCCGTGCATTTCGGTTGTGACTTGTTTGGATTCATTTTCATCAAGGCATTTTAACAGGATGCCAACAAGATCTCTCCAATATAGGTTCTGGTTTGAGATGCATAATTTGATGGCTTTCAATTTGAGAGATTTGGACTTTATCTTCTTCACATCTGGTGGACACTCAAAATGTTGTAGAAAATAGATGATGTTTTTATACCAAGGTGAAGAGGAGTAGTTTTTCAAATACCTGTAAGTTGTCTTGTCTAGGTTGTATGATGGGTGCATCTGATTGGGTGAAGATTTGATGCAATTATAACACCTTACAATTTGATTCTGATAGCAATTTGGTCAGTCCTTGCCCCTTGATCATTTTGGTGGGATTTATGTGTAGGTCATACTCCAACAGTTTGCCAATCCATTTTCCTCTTTTCCCCTCAATGTCTGGCTGGACCAAAATCTCTTTGACATTGCTTCTAGGAACAAAGGTTGTTATGCTAGACTGTAGCACATAAACCCTGAAGGCCTTGAGCTCTTTTACCAGTGCATAAGCATGCTTCTCTAATATATCATACTTTAGCTCAACATCATAGAGGGCTCTTCTGAAAAAGGATATTGGTTGCTCATTCCCTTCTTCATTTTTCTACAGCAGTACAACACCAATGGTTTCCTTTGAAGAAAAGGAGAAGATGAATAAATCTTTGGTATAGTCAGGGTTGGCCAATACAGGGGCCTCAAATAAATCTTGCTTGATTGTCTGAAAAGATGATTTTGCCTCCAAGGACCACTTTATCACAACATCTTTCTTCAACATGTTAGTAATAGGATTCATAATTTCATCAAAATTTGGCACGAAACATTTGAAGAAGTTTATCTTACCAATAAAAGACTGAACAACCTTCTTATTTTGGGGGATCTCAATCTCTTGAATGGCACAAAACCTTTTTGAATCAATATTTATGCCTCCTTTTGATATGATGTGGCACATGATCTTTCCTTCTGGCATGGAAAAGTGAGACTTTCTAGGATTCAGAGGGATTCCATATCTCCTTCATTTCTTGAAAACTTTCTCCAGGTGCTGCAAATGTGCATCATCAGACTTGGAGAAAATGGTTATGTCATCAAATGGCACTAGTCCTATTGGAATGTGGTTGGTTTTTAGATCCACAATATCACGAACAACCACTATCTTCAGCAGATGGGATGCTTGTTGATCTTCTAATTCCTTATCTTCTCCTCCTTGACTTTCTTGATCAATTGAGATATTGGAGAATTCATCAATGGTGTGAAAAAATATCTGCAGCTTCAGATCATCACTAAAGACATGCCAGTGATTCACATTGTCTAGTATGGATGTTCTATGTCTTATCTCCACTTGATATTTGATATTTGGGCCAATGGGAGGCCTGAAAGTGCTAGAAGATAAGGCCAAAGAGTCTGCCTTATGATTATGTTCTCTAGGAATTAAAGAAATGTTAAATTTTAGAATGAAATTATCTATCAGATCCGATACCTCATTTCTATATTGTTTGAGACTCTGTTTCTTAGCATGATAGATGTTCCTTACTTGGTTGATGATTAACTCGGAATCACCAAAAACTACTACACAATCAATGGGCATGTATTTCGCAACCCTCAATCCCAATACCAGAGCTTCATATTCAACTATATTATTAGTAGTTTCAAACTCCAACTTGTAAGAGAGGGTTATTACTTCTTCTGAAGGGGAAATGAGGAGAATACCTGCACCATATCCTTATTTTGATGAAGAACCATCGAAATACATCTTCCATACTCTGTTTTGTTGACTTGTCAGTGGCTAATCATTGTGTTGGCTAACTGGAGTTTCAGGTTCATCATCGTTTAAGTGGAAGACAAGTGAACCAATATCATCTTCAACAACATAAATTGGGTGATTTATTGGGTTTTGATGGTCATTGACAATGTAGTCTAACCTTACCTCTTTTTACAACCTCCTATGTTCACCTCCAAACACAAGAATGGTGGCATAAGTGAGGTCCATTTGTAATGATCCTCCAACCTTCTTAGCCCACGTTCTAGATAAAATCATACCAAACTTAGGGGGAATGTCTTCTACAACAATGTACATCACTAAACTCTTCATGGATAATTCTGCTAGAGAAACCACCATATCCTTTATCAATCCCAGACATTTTACTTTCTTAGAATCAAAGGAGTACATGTCTTGGTAAGGCTTGGTAATATCCAAACCTAGTTCTTCCATAACAACTTTTGGCATGACATTGGGAGAGGCTCCTGAGTCCATAAGACAGTTATGAAGGATCTTATCATGGACATTCAAAGATACATAGAAAGGAGGAGAAGCATAAGAGATATCCTCAATGTGTGGACCCACAATGATGGCTGAGTTTTCATCCTGTAGACTAATGGCATCAGAATATATACTAGAAGGAGTTGGATGCAGAACTTTCATGATGGATTTTTTGAAAGGTTCATTTTTTAACAATTCTGTCAAAGGTATAGGGATATTGATATTTCTCAGCCCATGTTCTAGGATGAAATAGGTTGGTGGCCTATCAAACTCTTTTATTTTAGGTACTGCAGGTTTTGATAGAGGAAGTTGTTGAGCTTTAGATGACATACCTTTATTTGGACTCAGCTTGGTGGGAACTTCAACTTGTTTGTTTTGATCAGAGGTAGAAGCCTTGGAAGCTCCTACTTTCGTCCTAAAATCATATTTCTTCTTGGGTTGGATTTGAATAACTCCCTCCTCCCCTATATGATCATCAAACTAATTTGACAATTGTGCTACCTCATATTCTTGTTGTGTCAAATGGATGGTATAATAGTTTGTTTCATTGAAAAGAAAAACAATATCATCCACAACATCAATGTATGCATCCATCTCCTCAATATGATTGTTTTGGAAAGGAGGTACCACCCTTTTATCATCAAAATTTATTCTTTCTCTCTGCATTATTGGAGGGGCATCATTAGGCCTCATGAACTGATTTTGATTTCTATTCCCACCCCCTTGAAAAGTTTTTTTTTGTTGTTTGGATTCCCATTTTAGCTTAGTTATTTTAGAAGTCAAATATTTCAAAGTTTTGGTCATTTCCTAAAGTTTGGGATCAGACGTGGCTGAGTTAGAGGAGGTAGGGGGATCCTCTCTCTATTTTTTCTTCTCTTTATCAGTTCTAGTATTTAGTCTGTTTGATGCCAAAATATTAGATTCAACTTCAATGGTTTCTTCCTGCATGGACAATAGTGTGGTTGATCTTCTCTCTCTTATGAGGAGGGAGAAATCTGTGTCAAATGCATTGGCATAGGTGATCTTGGTAGAGGCTTCAATTGGTTTGATCTTTTCTAGGATTCTACCATACATCTTATTGAATCTCTTGGCGAAATCTAAAATAGATTCACCATTATTTCTCTTTAGGGCCCCAAACTCAGTGATGTAGTAGAGGTAATCTCTCTTATCTCCCCATTTATTTATGAAAGTTTCATCTAGTGCCTCAATATCTGCAATGGAGGCTAGGGGAAGGCCTCTAAACAATTTTCTTACTTCCCCCTCTAGACTCTGTACAAACAACCTCATCCATACATCTGCATAATCAATGTTAAAGTTGTCTCCAAAGCTATAAAGGATTCTAGATGTTCCTCAACAGTTACTTCTCCTTCCCCATTATATATTGGTAAATATTTCATGTATTCTGTGGTTGGGAAGACATGAAAGGCAACATGAAGAACTAAGGGTGCATATCTGGCAACAATTATGGCATCCATCCTGTTAACGGCCATGGCTTGAATAATAGGGATCTGCAAATTTATGGGAGATACAGGGGTGGATGCATGACTGGATACTAAAGTGGAATCAGGAGTCAAATATGTCTGAGCCCCTTTGGAATTATGATTCTTGGGGCTATCAAATTCAAGCTGCTTGTGATCATGATTAGATGTAGGCTCTTTGTGTGTAGCTTTACCCTTGAGGGGGGAAGCATACCTCTGAGCTACAATGGTTTTCCTTAGTCGCTTATCTTGCTTAGATACTAGTATGTTATTCTTATGTTTAGAATGAGCCTTTGGGACTTTAATGTGCTCAGTTTTGCATCTGTTGAATCCCTTTCTAGGCGCCAGTATTTCTTGTTTAAATTTTACTCAATGAAGTCGCCAGGTGAAAGATGGCAGTCTGTATGTGTTTGATCTTTGTTCACCATCAAAGGTCAGAGTTGATCAATTGTCTTTCTCCCAGGAAAATATATTTCGTTACTCCGTTCCCCAACAACGACGCCAGAATATGTTGGTCCTAAGGTTTGCACCTAACTGCTAAAGGGAAAATCTAGGCCACCTATCAATTTAGAATGATTGTTTCTTTTATTTTTGTGTTGGTTGGTCAAAGGGTTATTCTATCAAGACAAAAGGACAATTGGGTTGGTAGAATGATAGGGATTAGGGTCCTCCTTGGATGGTGGTACACTAATGACAGACCAGTGCAATAATAGAAAAATAGGGGGAAACAACAAACTACTCAATGAATAATCTGTTGCAAGGAGTTCAATACTTAAAATATTATTTCAAGACATTAAACATGTATCAAAAACAAAGTTACTCCCAAAGGTTGCAAATAAAAAAAATCTTCACCAAAGAATTAGTTGTTTGAAAGGTTGCATATCAGTGAAAACAAGTTATACAATAGATGAAAGGAAAGGAAATGTACGTTGCACAAACCAAAAACTGTATTCAATATAAGAATAGAAACACATAAAGATTTGAACGAAACATTGTCATCAAGAGTATGTTCACTAGGTAGAGAGATTTAATCCATGCATAGAATGGGTCCAACCAATCTGATGTATTGATATTCTTTCCCCAAAAATCCAACCCCTTACAATATCCCAAAACTAACTATTTAAAAGAGTTGCAGAGGCTCTCGTCCTTAGGGGACCGAGACCTAAATTTAGACAATTGTTCATAAACTTCACTAAGACACTGGACTTAATCAACAAGAGTGGTTATTATCACACACAGAAGAAAACTCTTGTGTCTAATCTAAGAAAGTGATGGAATTAACCAAATAAAAACTACTACTGTCTCTGAGACAGAACTGATTCATGTGCTAGAGGAACTAAGATGACATAAAAAGATTCGGACTGGCAGAACAGAGTTTTGCGTTGAATGATGGCATGCCTGCGAGCTGTTGGAGGCCACTGGAGACAACTGGTTGCATGAGCAGAGTCTGTTGAAGTGTTCTGGAACTAATATGCATCCACCTGCGACTGAGACTTAACTCTTTGTCTGTGCATGAGATTTCATAAGCTAAGCGCACTCTGTCTCGACTGTAACTAGCCCTTCTTCTCTCTTTCTATATGATGAGATGGTCGTGAAAAGGAAGATGAGGAGGCATGCATCCAATAGGAAGATAAAACATGTGAAGGTGGATGATGTGGATGTAGATGAAGTGGAGGGGAGATGGAGGCGATAGGTGTGAGAGTAGTGAGTAGGATGAGTGGAGGTGACGTGGGGGTGACGTGGTGATCTAATGTCATTTAAGCATGTGATTGCGAGAGATGTTGAGGGTGGTTTGGATCCAGACCACCTTTTGTCCCGCAATCCACCACAAGATGCCACATACCCTTCCAACAACACTAGGGTTCCAATTGCAGGAACGCTTAGGAAAATTAACACTCGAGAAGTTTAAGTCCCTGCAATGAAGTGTGGTCATTGATATGATGACAATATGTGATCTGGGTGATATTTACCTACTGCAAGGATCGACGGTTCTCATTGAATTGGGATAAATGGTCCATATTCTCTTCGGACTTTTAGGCTTTAGGTGTTTTGAATGTGAAACATGAAAAATCTCCCAAAGGAAAATATCTGAAGTGAATGATCTGTGTCCATGCGTCGTGACCAATGAACAATCTAGATTTTCTTTGAAAATCTGGGTTTCGGGAGTTTCAAATGTGAAGCATGAAAAATCTTTCGGAGGAAAATCTCCGAAGTGAATGATCTGGTTTCGCGTGTCATCGATGATGGACGATCTAGATTTACTTTGGGTCTTTGGGTCTTTGGGACTTCGGGTCTTCTGGATGTAAAACCCCACGTGATTCTGGAACCCCGAATGGACGAGTTTCGTTGATCTGATCGGCCTGATGGATCTCCACCGTCGAAAGTTAACCTGTCTATTTTGACAATACTGACCCGAAAATGATCATTCTGAATGGCTGCGTTTGTCCACGGGTGTTTCCTGCGTATATAAAAAGGCTTAGGAAACCTGTTGTGAGCTCAATCAATGACATGTGATGAAAATCATTCCAAACCAAATACAACATGTATTTTATCCTTCAGTAAAAACATAAATAAGAATGTGCAAAGACTCAAATAGGAAAAATTGAATAAGAACCAAGTCACTCAAAAAATGGGAAACTCACTTAACCAACCAGAAGATGAAAACATTGATGAAGGCATAGGGAAAAGAGAGAGAGGAGAGGTAGGGTTGCAGACCTAGGTTACAACATGTAGTCTTTAAGATGGTGTTATCCTTTGGATTTGATGAAATTATACCGTACCATACTTGCTCCATATCTAAAAAATGGATTTGAGCGAAGGATTCCAAAACCTAGTTTCAAGCATGGATATTAGGGTTTTCTTTAAATTGGTAGCTTGTTTGCCCAAATGTTCTATCCTTCACCCACCATGCCAAAAAATTCCTCTATACTCTTTGGGGCTTAAACTAACCTAATTAAACCAAACCCAATTCCTAAATGGATGGACCTAAATTATTTTTCATAAAACACTAACTCTAGGACCTTGACACATGGTCTTTAAAGACCAAGACATGACCAAAAGACTCAACAATAAATATAACAAAATGTATGGACATTCGTAAACTTATACACACACACTAACATAGGCTCCAAATGGGGATGTTGTCCTCCCTGCAAGGAAACAAAGAACCCATCGACCAAGTTCCTTCATCCATTGGGCTTCTTCCAACTCAAAGATTGCAACATGTACCAATCCTCGACTGAACCAAATCCACTGTTCAAACTAAAACCAAAACTGTACATTGCTGGAAAAAGATGCTCAAACTGCAATCTGAAAACAAACATGTTGGAAGGGATGCTCAAAGATGCGAGTTTATTCAAAAAACTCCTATCTACTAACTGAAACAGAAGTTGCTCAATGAAGTGAAATAAAAAATCCACTGCAACCATGCAAGCATCTTGTCCACAGGGTGAATTTCTTGCATGTATTTCTTTAGGGGTGAAAGGAAAACCCTACTTAATGGAAACTCAAATAAAAGCTTAAAAACAATTTTAACTTTGAAAAAATTTAAAATCTTAGGCCCACTTACTCACTCCAAGCATGTTGCAAAAGGATTTTCAAAATAATGCAAAAGACTATCATCCTATATCAACCCTCCAATTGCATTCCTTCTTCCATGCATTTCAACCTGATAGTTGTCATGAAAGGGCTGAAAATTTTGATGAGACTGCTACAAACAAAAATATTGTGGGCAAGAAAACAATGTTTTCTATAATACTAACTCTTCGTCATCCTTATTTTCAGATTTAGAGTTGACCAATGGCTAAAAGTTTTGACTTATAAGACCCTTCATATAACAAACTACAATATCATGAAAAACATGAGAAGAATGTTGTTGGTTTATAATATTGTCAACTTGTTCTAGTAAACCAATGTGTTGCATCAGCTCACACTCCTCTGCTTCATTAATGATTTTAAAATTTTCTTTTAGCAATTTGAATGAAGAAAAACAAAAAGGTAAAGAATTACTTTCGGCTAAATCACAACTTTCTTCATGTTCAATGTCATAATTGTGATATATAGGCTGAGTGCTTCCATCAGACTATTGAAACAAATCATTTTCTAATGCAACTAGTTGTCCTTGAAAATAAACTTCATTATAGTCATCATATTTATCATATATCGGTAAACCAAAAAACTTTGCATTTTGTGACTAATTTTGTTCATGAAAACCAATATCTTTTTGATCTCCTACTTATTCAAAAACTGAGTATAAGTGATCTTGAGAAAAATTTGAGTACTTGACATCCCATGAATCATTAAAATCAAACAAAACTTCATGATCTTGAAAATCATTAGTAAGAAAATTTGGGACAACAAATTGCTTTTCAAGAAGTGGATCATGGTCTTCTGCAAAAACATCATTATTTAAATCTTCAATAAAATGCATGGAACAATAAATCTTTTTCTCATACACTTCACCATCTTCCTCTTTATTTACAGCTTCATCCAAAATTAGATTTGGGAGCTTCTCGCATACTTGAATATTATCCTCTATCTCCTGAGCATAAAAAATCATCTTCTACAAGGTAATAAACCTCCTCTCCATAAGAAGGAAAGATAGATTTGGATGAAAAGTTGTTGCATAACACAACATGGAAACAACTTCAAAGGGTTGGATCTCTTTGGGTATCCTGTAATAGAAAATAAAAAATATCCTACTGAACATAAATATAGTTTCATCCTTCTACCTATTCATAGCATGGAACTTAGAAATATGTTAATCCCATGGCTTCCTCTCACCCCAAAACCTCAGAAAGACATTCCTCAATTATTCCCATGAACTGATTAATTCAGGTGCAAATGCCTAAACCATTCCTTGGCATTCCCCTATAGTGATTGAGAAAAGGATATCATACAAACATCATCATGCTCAACTTCAAAAAGGTCAATGAAATGCTCAAAAGCTTGAAGGTGTTTTTCAGCCGTAAGGTTGTCAAGTTCTCCATCAAACATGGGAAGGTATTTGTAATTCTTTATAGGAAAATCATGAAGGAAATGAGGAAATTGAAGTGGTTTGTATCTGTCTTGGATCTTGGAGGATTTTGGATTAAGCACAAGAGGTATAATATTATCCTTAATCTCATTATGCTCACCAACTTGGCTATCATCATCACATAATTTAGATGGAAGACTTTGATCAAGATCGATGATACAAGAAGGAGATATATTTATAGCTTTTAAAGAAGGATACACAAGTTCTATGGTATTCATTCAAATACAATAAGCAATGGAAAATCCTTTTTATATGCTCAATAAAGGACAACAAATAATTGACAACAAATAATATTACATCTTGGAGAAAATTCAAGATTTGATACCTGATTTTCTCGTACTGTCCTTTCATGTCTCTATCAGTAAGGCTCGTCCTCTAGTGGAGTCTTTGAATTTGATTGAAGCTTGATAGGAGTCATCAGGTGAATGGTACACAACCACTTACATGCCTGACCTTTGTTCACCATCATAAATCAGATCTAGATCTTTATCATTATTTCTTAGGGAATATTTCACCTTCGCTCCCCAAAAACAATGCCAAAATGTTATCACTCTATAATTTACCTTGACCGTGAGAGGAAAACTCAGAGGTAACCACAAACCAACTTGCAGATTGGAAGTTGTCCCTTCTAATCCAGAGAGGGATCTCTCTTCTATAACTCAATCCATGGCTGATTTTTCATATAATAGGCACAATGGCTAGATATTATGTATATGAATAGGTTTTAAGATTGGTTGCAGAGCTAGGAGAAAGTAACCATTGGGCATGGAATCTAAACTAGTTGAAAACTAATCAAAACTACCAAGATTTTGGTTGTATGATCAATGATTGACAAAGGAAAGGTAGATAACATAGCTCATAAACTTAGATCGTGTTTGTAGGTGTAGTTTGAGAAGGAGATAACAATCCACTACAATAGGGCATCAAAGATGAATCCTAATGCAAATTTAGAAGGAAAAGGTGGAAATATCTTAATATATGCAACAGAGCTTGAAACCATGAATTTTGAAACATTTAATCTTATTCAAATATTTAGAATACACCACATCCAAATGAAAATAATGATAAAGGAAACACAATAACATGGAAAAAACATAGATCTTTGGATAAAAAATCATGTAGCTCTGATACTGGCAAAATTTGATTAATATCACCCAAATACAATACACAGATCAAAACAATATTATTTCACTCTACTCTCCAACCCTTTTACCTTTATCCTCATTAACATATATAGGATTACATTACATTCTATCTCAAGAGGGTCAAAATATTTAGGTTTTCCAAATTTAGGAGTTACAACTGAATAATAACCAATTACAACACACTCCTATATTTTAGGGTTTAGTTTTTAGCTAATTTATACATACAAATCATAACAAAATATATGAATTCGGTGGAAAAATAGGTGTTACTTTGAATCCTCATGATGACTTGACACATTCATTTTAGCTGGCAGCTGAATAGGTTCTGACATAGGCTGATTATGCCATTTCACAGCGAACTGGGAAATTTGTTGTGAAATCTTTGTTTTCAGCCATTTTGCAACAAACTGGTAATTTCACCTTTTATCCCCAAATGGATAAATGGGTTGGGATTATTTTTTTTCAGCAGGTTAATAACATTATAATTCTTCTCTACAAAACATTTGAGAAAAACCTAGTTCATCGTTTTCGAGAAAAAACCCAAAATGGGCATAGGTGATGATGACTCATTTCTCGAAAACCATGAAATATTTTTTCTTGAAATTAAATAGTCTTGTTTATATTACCTTGATGCATATTACCTAAATATTTATTGGCAAATGGGTGCATGGTTTAAAAGTTATGATGAAAATACACTTTCACAACAAAACTGTTGCTACAGGAAATTTCGCATCGTGCCTGTCATTCGTTGTAAAATCTCTGTTTTCTGACTGTCTTCCTTTGAAACATGATTTTGACTATGTGCAGTATTTATGATGGAGTTATCCTTTGCATTTGATAAAATTATACCTTACCATACTTGCTCCATATCCAAAAAAATTATCTGAAAGAAGGATTTCAAAACCTAGTTTCAAGAATGGATATTAGGGTTTTCTTTAAATTGTTAGTTTTTTTCCCAAATGTTATATCCTTCACCCACTATGTTAAAAAATTCCTATATACTCTTTTGGGCTTAAACTGACCCAATTAAACCAAACCCAATTCATAAATGGATGGACCTAAATGATTTGTCATAGAACACTAACCCTAGGACCTTGACACATGGTCTTTAAAGACCAAGACATGACCACAAGACTCAACAACAAATATAACAAAATATTTGGACATTTGTAAACTTATACACACACTAACAAGATGAAATATTTTTCAATGGGAATATCAATTTTTTTTGCACAGGTATGCCTCTCCTACAATCAACAATTGATCTATTTTCAATACATGTGTGGAGTATTCATACCATGTAGGCTTCCACATTCATGAATCCCTTCAGTAATAATTGAAGATGCTAAGAGTATTCATCTAGGATCTTGATTTTATCCAATGGTATTCCATATTAATTTATGTATTTGACAAACACATGAAAACTAATTCTTTGCTTGTTTTTATATGCCCCGATTTCACAGACATAGTTGAATCTAATCAATAGAAAATGTGTTAATATTGGCATCAGACACCCCTATTTCTATGTGGTGCAAAATAGTCCATTTTTATTGTTTGATAGTGTGTGCTTGATGCATAGTACAGTTACTTCATTTTATTGGATTTTTCATTAGACTTGGTGTAATCTTTAAGCTAACCAATATTTTTTTTCTTCGTCGTGTTCCTCGAGCAAATGGTTGAATCAGAAAATTTTGGCGTACATTGTATATGAAAAAGAAAATTAGTTGTTTCTTATTATTTTTGTTTTTCAGGAGTAGGTTAAATTAGTCAAGAGCTATTTCAGAATCTATATAGATCAACAAAGAATCAAAGTTAAAAAAAAAGGTATATTGTTTTGTAATTGTATTTTTCTTTTTCTTTTTTCATCGTTGTTGCTAAATGCTATAGACATAGCTTAAGAATCATCTTAATGACATAACCTAAAACATGGAAGACACAATATCATTAGAGAATTAAAAGAACTATGTTCCAAAGTTGTATACAAAGGTTGGAAAGATCGATATAAATGAGCAATGGGATGTTGTTTTCAACTTTCAATCTGAAATGCATGTAAGTCATAGTAAACATTGGAATATTGAGTTACATGGACATCATAACACATATAGGCATATTTACATTTTTTTTACATATTGACAAATTTGTATTTCGTTGTTGTTGAACCAAACTATGGTTTCACATTCTTGTTACATATTTATAAAGTTCTTGTTTCTATGTTGGATCAACAAATTGTCTTGGACATGACAAGCAACTGGTATAATAGAGACTCTGATCTCAGAGAGAATAAAATATCGACAATTTGGATTGGTTTTGAATATCACTGATATCCATGTGCATTTCTATTTTCCTTCTTTGATGTACAATACATGGAAACAATCAGTAGTGTTTAAAAAGAAAATAGGGCAAAAAAAAGAAACACAGAACAAGAACTAGAAAGATTTCAAGTCTCCTACCTCAAGGGAGGTTCCAACACAACAAGAGAAAATGAGTTATCGCCTTTCTCAAGGTATGTTGGGTTGCCATAAAATGTTTGATCATTTTACATGGTTGATCTAAAGTGTTATTTCACATTCTTTTGGACATCGAGATCAAGTTTGGTTTACATGAATGTGTAGTTTCATATGCAAGACAAATTGGGTGAAAAAATACTCTCTTTGAGGCCCATTACACCACTCCTCTTAAATGCAGGTATCTTTTCCAACTACAACATTATTTTCCATGTGTGTTCCTTCCTTTTCATATCTTTTTCATATTTAGGAATTATGGTAATTTTCTTTCCAACCATAAAACCTTAATTAATTTAGTCTAATTCTCTCCCTCTTTTCCCCTCCTAGGTTTCTTGATTTTCCGTAAAACCAAGTGACAAATACACTCTTCCCTTCCTCTTTGTGCTATCATGGTGCCTAAATCTAACCATCATGCTAAATTTTGCAAACTCCACTATGGTGAGGATAATATTGATATCAATCATGGCTCAAGGGAAAGTCTAAAGATGATTAAGATTGGGAAAATTTGTAGCCTAGAGGATAGAATTAGTATTGATAATTTGACAAGAGACTTCATAAATATTTTTGGTTGGAGACATGATGACCTTAAAGTTTACAAGATATGTGTCATTAATAACAATATTCCTTTGAAAGAAGGATATAAATGTAACTTCCCTCAACCACTTCCAGACTGAAGTGAGTCCATACAAGACCCCAAGATCGACCCAAAATCTCATATTGGTATGACTAAAAATTAATGATAAGACCAATCTAATAACAACAACTCTTTTGGTTAGATTTATTTTTACATATCCTTTTTTGTGGACTCCCGTAGTGGTTTACTCTCCAAGAGTCTATTAATTAATATGCATCATGATTTTGACTTAAGAATCTATTCATATGCGAGGAAGCCAACATTCATTTTGACTTAAGAATCTCTTAAGAGTCTATTTGGTATTAAGAATATCTTCACATGCGAGGAAGCCAACCTTGCTCTCAATGCATATGTGGTTGAGTGTGTGTTGGACTTGCCTTGTTTTTTCCCTAATCGGTTCTCTTTCTTTGTCAAAGGATTTCAAGCTCCAATAAATAACCTCCCAAAGGTTTAAAACATTGGGAACATAAGATGCTTATACAATACGTGATGTCCATGAGAAATCCTACTACATATGATCCTCTAGCATAATATTATGGTTTTAATAAATTGAAGACCAATGATATTGTCACACTTGGGATGCCCTAGCACTAATAGTGTCCCCAATAGAAACACCTTTTTTTCTTCGAATTATTTTCTACTATGCCATCAAAATAACCATATGAAGAACTTGGAACATTGGATATTTCTTGTGATACATATCCAAGCTTGAAGATTTTATTCTATGCATGCAACAACTAATTTACCACATTTTTGTTAATTGAACATTTTATGAGTTTTTTTAATTAATTGTATTTCTCATGAGCACTACTACGTGTCATTTTCATATAGGTATGAGTCTTTTCATAATAGCTCCATCACATTCTCAAGTTGTACAAATGTTTCACTCTTATCGGTGTACTTGATCATGTTGTCTTCCCTTGGGATTCTAGGATGTTGCAATTGCTTGATGTTTTACCATGTCTTCAAGATACAAGTGTTTACATGATAAATGATAACACCTCAAGGAGAACAACTTCTTGTGGAGGTTTTTACATAATCTCCATTTCTTGCAGAGTATTTTTTCCCAATTTCCTAAGTACATGGATGCATTTTGAAAAATTGATTATAGAGGTAAATATAGAAACAAAACATGATGATGTAATCATTTCAAAGAATGATTGATGTGGTGACAAAATAGATAAAAAAACAAACTAGTGGTAATTTAGTTTTGAGTGAAGAGTCTATCCATGTCAAATTTCAGTGCATATAGAAACAGTTTGAAAAAATTTCAACGTTGGCCCCATTCACAGGTCACTGTCGCCCTATAATGTCTTTTAGTTGTTTCTTTTAAAATTTGTTCGAGACGCACGTTCCCACATCTAGTACCGCAAGGGAATGAAATAACATAGATAAACAGGTACTTGATAAATTCCACAAGCTTCATCAATTATTTCTTTTCTTTGTTTTTTGCTCTCATCTAAGTACTTTTTTGCTCCATAAAGAATATTAGTACAAAATAATTATTTAAATATGAAATATCATCTGATGCTTTTGTATTTCCACCAAACTCATGGGCCAACTAATTGGTATGATGTTGGTTTAATTGAGCAACATAATATATGAATATAAAGAGCACGACCATGATAATGGGTATGTTGGGAGTTCCATGCATGACATTAATCCAAGAAAGTTCAAACATAATGAGGATGATCGATATCAGATATATAGAGTGGGTTTGTGAGTCATATTTGAGTTTGGAAACCCTCCCATATCGTCAAGGAATGTGAAAGTCTATCCATGTCAAATTCCAGTGCATACAGAAACAATTTGAAAAAAATTCAATGTTGGGCCCATTCATAGGTCATTATTGCTTGTGTCTAGTCCTAATACAATGTCTTTTAGTTGTTTCTTTTAAAATTTCTTCGAGACACACGCCAATGCATCTAGTACTGCAAGGGCATGTAATAACATCAAAAAATAAGAACTTGATAAATTGCACAAGCTTCATTAGTTATGTCTTGTCTTTGTTTTTTGCTCTCATCTAAGTACTTTTTTGCTCCATAAAGAATATTAGTACGGAGTCATTATTTAAATACAAAATGTCATCCAGTGTCTTCTTATTACCACCAAACTCATGGGACAAAGTCCCATGTTTTGGAACAATTTCGATGAAGATGCTATAACAATGATGACCATCATGTTCATCAAAACTTCGTTGTTGCAATACTATGAAAGCAATGATGACATTTATGATGATGAAATTTACTGATCATTTCAGGTGGGAATGGATTCCTATGGGCATGAGTTTTATGGTAGTTCTCAAAGAAATATCACAACTGCGAATCCTTCACAACTACATTTGAACCCAAAATCTGATGGCATCCTCCGACGCCACCCAAAAAATTGGCCTTGTCGTTGGATTTTACCTTTAGAGATTGTAATTTTTTTTCCGAATTGGACCCTCCCATACTGTCATTGCATGTGTCTAGTTTAGCCATGTCAAATTTTAGTCCATACAAGCACAAATTGAAAAAATTTGAACATTGCCCCCATTCACATATTACTTATAAGAAGGGTCAAGTACATGAGAAGACGTGCCTTATTTTTGGGTTTTGATAGAATAACCAAAGAATATTTGGTTGTAAAATTGTTTGTTTGAATCATTTTGAGTCCAAAAACCCTCCCATATCATCAATGCATGCATCTAGTCTAACCATGTCAAATTTCAGTCCATACAAGCACAAATTGAAAAAATTTCAACATTGACCCCATTCACATTAACTATTCTATAGGCTTGTTGTTTGATTGTCAAATTGTTTTTGTGAGTCATGTTTGAGTCTGTAAACCCTCCCATACCGTCAATACACACGTCTAGTCTAACCATGTCAAATTTTAGTCCATACAAGCACAAATTGAAAAAATTTCAACGTTGGTCTCATTCGCATGTCACTTATATGCGTCGGTTTAAAGTACATGAGCATGAGCGCCTTACTTTTGGGTTATGATCGAATAACCAAATATTTGATGAAATAGGATTTGATCCTATATATTCGTAAAGGATTCAAGAATATTCATATCAAAATTTGATGTCATATTTATGTATTAATTTATCTAGTCCTTCACATTAATTATTCTATAGGATTTTTGTTTGATCGTCAAATTGTTTTTTCGATTAATGTTTGAGTTTGGAAACCCTCTGATCCAGGAGGCTCCCTAGGCTCAGAAAATGCTCAAAAACCAAAGTTCTCAGAATTGGATGAAACCAATTCCATTGCGACCAGATCATCATGCTAATTCCAACAGTATATTTACTTTCTCAAATGGATGTTGTATGCGAGATTTATCGTACTCTGACCATTTTCTCAAACAACTAAAAAGTCAAAGGATTGGCAAAAAGTCAATGCTGACATTAGCATGACGACATCATGACATCACCAACGACACCTCATGATGCAGACTTGGACCAATGGCAGTGTGACATGTGGCAACAGTTGACTGGGCAGATGTGGATGGCAGATCCACTCATAGGTTGACATGTGGCACTTTGTTGGAAAATGAAGAAGTGCCATGTGGCCCAAACATGGGATGCCACGTGGCACCCAGTCAGGGTCGAATGGAAAGTGTTAAAAATGTTTGGGGGTCCATGGGTTTTGAACCCAAGAACACCCACCAAGCCAAGCGCCTTAAGGAGAGCACTAACACCAACGCGCCCCACATGTCTCTTGTTAAATAATATGCATTTAAATTTATTTAAATTGTAGTATATTACTATGTGGGTGGAAGGGGGTTGGGGCTAAGCCCCAACCCATGGTTTTATGGTGTTATGTGACCCTGTTTGGGGGTATGCGCTTGTCCATTGGGGGCTTAGCCCATATATTGCTGGAAAGTGGTTTCTAAACCATATATTAATGATTTTTTGGGATTTCTGACTGATATTTAGTCCAGAAAATGGATTTTTGATGATATTAAGGCCATTTGAAGGGGATTTGATCCCAAAAAGAGGCCAGATCTTGAGGGAAGTTGGGATTCCTCATCTGAGCCTCAAAATCTATATAAACCAGGATTTTTGAAGCTTGTAGGAGACTTTTTGATGCAGGGTTTTGAAGGACCAGTTTGTAAATTTTGGCCTTTTCTCATGTTTTGAGAGGCATTTTTCTCATGTTTTTGAGAGGATTTTGATGGTTCATGCATGAATCTGAGCAAGGAGGTCTTGCACAACAGACATGAAACATGTAATGTAACAACAAAGAGCATTGTAAGAGAACTTTGAGAGTTTTAAAGAGCAATAAAGACGTCCTCCACTTGGAAGCGGGCCCAGAGATGTAGCCAACGATTGGTGAACTCTGTTATCAACCTCTTATCTCTATTTCTCTTTTTGTTTTGTTGTTCTATTCTATTCATTTGCAGCATGGATATTACTGGATTATCTCTTTCTTCATTAATAAGCATCAAGTAAAAGTCACATTTGATATTCCACAAACAAGATAATAAGTTTATGTATTTCGCATTCTTAACGATCCGATGCAAAAAGTACAGTAAACTAACTTGCAATTTTATTAGTAATACCTTCATTTTTGGATCAAGTTTATGGTATTAGAGAATTTGGTTGTGAAGGTTTGA
>WSFP011361381.1:0-33130 GCA_009831015.1 Picea engelmannii
ATTAGATGGATGGGACGTGTTGATAGGGCCATGGCATGCAACTTGTAGAAGGTGGTTGTGGGAGGTGATACCTAGAGATGGTGGTGGTGAGTTGTAAAAATGGTAGGCTATAAATGTTTGGAGAGGGGGAGTTAGGATGCAATGAGGTGATGTCGCGTTGGGATGGGGCTCGCCTGGACTTTGCATCATTCCAGACCCCCCCCACCGTTAAAGGTTGAATGGTCGGGAGGGTACGGGATCCCTTGTTGACCGTTGATCTGGGCGAACCAAGATCAGTCGTTGATTTGGGTGCGTTCTTTAAACATCATGTCGTACCCCCCCACCGTTAAAGGTAGAATGGTTGGGGGGGTCCGGAATGTCCTGTGGACCATCCGATTATGTGCTAATGGGATGACCTTGGATCTGAGTGCACCTTTTACTTACCTTTTCAGACCCCCCCCCCCCACCGTTAAAGGTAGAACAGTCGAGGGGGTCCGGAGTCTTTTCTGATCTGTAGATCTAGGCGCCAACAGTTTAGTCGTAGATCTAAACTCGATCTTTAATCTCTAGGGCACAATTCAATATATGATGCAGAACTTAGGCTTAATGACTTTTTATGGGTTTAGTGCACTGCTTCTTTTGCTTTTTATCACCATGGGGTTAGAAAAACATTTCATCATAAAAAAATCATGCATTTTCATCGATCATCTTACATGTTTTATTGAAAGGAACTTGACTAACCTATGTCCTAACCTACTCATTTGCACCTTTAGCCCAGCTTAGACTGTTGGACTAAGAAAATACTCTACCTAGGGGCTATTTGACCAAGATTAAACTGTTTGGTCAAATTTATTCACTAACTAATCTGATTACTTGGCTAAGGTTGGATAGTTTAGCCAAGCTTATTCACTAATCCTAGATACTTAAATTTAAAATACTTGGCCATGTTTAAACTATATGGATCAAGTCATTGTCATTTCATGGTGCTTTTATCCATTTTCTTTTATGCCCTCTTTTTGTTTTTCTCATTTCATTTCTTTTTTTTCCCTTTCTTTTCTTTTCTCTTTTCTTTTTTCTCTTTTCTTTTTTTAGAATGCAGCACTATCTGCAAGTCAAAAACAATAAAGGGACAAAATTACAATCAACAGTTGATCCTATAAATTATAGGGTTATAACACCAAGCTCGGGGAATTCGAAGAAGAACTGATCAGACCATAGTGACTCGGGACGAGTCAAAGGTGAGTGTTGGGGGCCTGTTGGACCTTGACCAAGTTTTGAGGGATATTGATCAAGTTTGACCTATTTTGGGACTTCAACAGCTTGTCGAAGGAGGAGCGCAAGACGAAGCGGATATCACGAGATCTTGGCCCCTTTTTGTGTCCTTTTTGGGTGATGAGATTATGTAATGGGAATGGGATGTCAGTGCATGGGTTTACCCATGTTTAGACCTATTTTGTATGTATAAATAGAAAGCTAGGAAATGCAAGAAGTAGTTGAATAGTGCACAAGTGTTGTGCAAGTTGGCTAAGTGCTAAGAGTTGGATATGTGTGATCAAGAATTGTAAGGCTTGGTGCATACTGAATGAGATTCATAGATCTAAGTGCAAGTAATTGTATGAGAATGTGAAGGCTTTGTGATGTAACGCAAGGAAGGAGGATCTAGGGAGGTGCGCAGATCTCATTTCCTAGGCGGAGTAGGATTTTGGTGGCTCTGTGCTTGTAACCGATTGAATGAAGATAATAAAGAAGAAGAGTTGGTGGATGTAGCCCCAGGGTGGGGGTGAACCATGTAAATACTGTGTTATTCTTCTCTGTTCGATGTTCTGATGTGTTTATATGTTATGTGTTAAGTGCTTTGATAGAGATAGACAAATCTTCTTATGCTTTGTGCTAATGATGTGTAAGAATGTTAGATCTAACCTCTATGAATGTGCTTAGTGCTTGATCTGCTATATCTAATCTACCTTTTATGATAAAGTGCTTAGATACATTAGATCTGGGTGAACACTATGATGCTCTATTTTATATGCGAAGTAGATATTGGTCAAGTATTGACAAATGTTAACTGTTAAGTGCTCTATTTAGTGTTATAATCACATATATGTCTCCCAACTAAGGTTGCATACAATTAAGTCCTGCAACCACCCCTGCCTCTACCTCAGGTGAGACTTCATCTGCTTCGCAGGTGTTGTCAAAAGGGCTGGTAGTTAGGGTTTTGTTACTGCATTATTGTATCATTGAACCCTGGGTCTGCCCCTGTTCCGACACACCAGGTGGATTTTTAGGAACAAGTTGACTGAAGATGGAAAAGTAATAAGAAATAAAACAAGATTAGTGTGTAAAGGATATTCTCAACTTGAAGGTATTTATTTTGAAGAAACCTTTTCCTTGTGTTTGGCTCTAAAGTTGTCTAAAAACATCCTTAGTTTGACATTAATTTATCAACCCGAGGATTCGTCTTTTATCTCAAGAATATCAGCAAAGTCTATGCAAATATCTCGTAGAGGCTAAAATCGCGTATTTAAAGCAAATCTGAGTTTATGAACAATCAAGTTCCTCAAATGTTCATTAAAGATTCTGAGACTAAGATCTTACTTAACGGAATTGAAATCTGATTACTAACATGTTGTGAATGAAAATGAACTAACTAATCTGTTGAAATTTGTTTAACTAAATAGTAGTAATTGAATCTAAGTAGAGACTTGCAGAATTAACTATCAACTATGAATCAAATTGTTGGAAAGGAAATAGCGAATTACCCTATCTGTGGAAAGAACAAAAATTGTAATCTAATTGAAAGGGATAGCAAATGTAACTTAACTGAAAGGAAAAATGATTGTGGCTTTAATTGAAAGGAACGACAAATGTAACTTAATTGAAAGGAACAACAAATGTGAATCTAAGTAAAAGGAACAACGCGTATGAAAATGTGAGGAACTGTCAAGCAGCAAACTACAGTAATGAAAGTTGGAACACCAATCATTAACACTCGAGGGAAATGTCTAGTGTACGCAAACAACATAAAATCATTAACACACTTATGCATTCATATTAACTATTGTGAAAGAGATTTGAATCACAAAACAAAAATCAAACTAATACAATTACAGATTGAGACAATAACTCCTTCAGACTGGGCCCTTGGTCCTCAGAAGCACTGCTACTAGAAACTCAATATGTAGAAATGGTGAAAATGTTCAAAGCTTTTATTGATTCCATAGTTGGTACAACATTTACAAAAACTGCTTGTGCAGAGCGATTTTGAGTTCTGAATACTTGGATGCAATTCTTCGATTATCCTTTCAGGATCTATTACCCTCTATATATTACAATAATCTAGGTAAATTAAGCCATCCTAAGGATCGAGAGATCCTCAGTATTGCTTTACTATTATAAAGTTACAATATAGAAAATCAATCATTTACAAAACTGCTTTGCGCCAAAATTCTTCAACCTCCAATAGCTTACGCATCTTCAATATATCCTTTGCTATCTTGGGTTTGACAATGTTTATCCATTCCTGTAACAAAATCAAACAATTTCAATTGTATTTTAGAATTTATTTAATGTAACTTCAATAATATCACTAGAAGACATATTAATCACTTTCTATCCTATTTATCCCTAATTAAAAGAAAAGTCAATCAAGATTATATCATGAACTATGGGAATAAGGAGGATATTTGTACCTTTTTCATAACCCAACATACCCCCAAACTTACCTTCTTGCATGTCCTCATGCAGGCTGAGATCTTACATGTAAAGCAGTGATGTTGTAAGGAGGAAAGGTTGGTTCACTAGGTCTCCTGAACCCATTACTTCTTTTGAGCTTTCCAAAAGCAGCGTCCTCCATCTTCTTACTAATTTGATAATCTTTCTAGTAACTTTCTAGAGGAAACCAAATGATAGGGGGATTATATATGCACCCAATTCAAGAAGTTCCTTCCTCCTGGAGTATTCTGGAATACCTTTCCACTATGAAGGTAGCTGCAAAGAAATTCCTGAAACCAAAGGGTTCCCTACTTTTGACTTCATTGGAGGATGCATCCCATCTCATCTTAGAAGCAGCAAGAGCTTCTTCTTTGAGTTATCTAAAATATATGATGTCTGAATGTATAACCAGTCGATGGATAGGGGCTAAAGAGTCCATGACCCCCTCCCTTTTCATGAAGGTTCTATGCCACATAATGGATGGAAAGGACTTTGGAGGCTCCCCTCTGATCTAGAGATCTAACCCAGTTTCCTTCTTCATGAAGGTTTTGTGAGCTTTAGCCCACCTAATTTTGGTTTTTAGTAAAGGACAGGAATGCCTGAAAATGTATGTCCCCAATAAAGGGACCAGGGTTATATTTTTTGTCATCTTCCAAAATGAAGTTATGGAAGTATAACTCGCACAAAAAGTATTGTACCTTCTCTTCCCGTTCTCTAAAACATGAAATAAACTCAGGTACAGTTGTAAATGTAATCGATTTACCTACTCGGATGGCTTTCACTCTCAACAATAGGTAACGTTCCAATAAGAATAAAGTATAATTGCTAGCAGGAGCTTTGCAATTGATTGCATCAGTGTAGACATCACAAATCTCTTTGATTTTCTCCAAAGCTTTTTCCAATTGGGTTTGTACCTTTTTCACCTTCCCTTGGGCTCTAGTGATCTCAGCATAAGTCATTATCTTTGTTTCTGACATGTCCTTCAGTTGTTTAACAACCTTTTGATGTTCATCCATAGTGACGATCTCATCTCTGTGTTGATTCAATGCTTGTTGGGCTTGTACCATCTCTACCTTTATCCTATCAATGATGCCACTCTGTTTCCGAGACTAAGATGCTTGATATTATTCCATAGTGTCCATTTCATCTCTAGATTAAGGTAATGCTTGTTGGGATTGTATAATCTCTGCTTCCAGTCTATCAACGATAACACTCTATTCCTGAGACTGAGATGCTTGATGCTCTGCCATAGTCATCAATTCATTTATGTTTTCAATCAGGCTTTGTTGGGACTGCATCAATTCTTCCTCCAATCTCCTAATGGTATCATCCTGCTCAAGGGATTGAGTTGTTTCCTCTGAGATTGGGGTATCTGCCTACACCTCAACATCAATTGTTTCTGTAGGGAGTATTTCTTCTACTGTCATCATTTCTCGTGTTTCTAAAGGAATTACTTCCACATTATGAGATACTAAATCTTCTGCTATTATTTATTCAGGGTCTGTCTGTGTCCCCACAGAGTTTGTAGTGACTGCTCTTTTAGGAAGAGGGTTTCTTCCTTGCACTCTGGGCCTTTTGTTTTTCTTTCTTTTATGGGCCTTGTCGGCTTGTTCTAGTTGCTTTCTTAATTCTTTAATAATTTCCCTAAGTTTGCCAACTTTCTGCTTAATACTTCAACCTTTTTATCCCTTCTCTTCAACAACTTGTTTTACTTTTTGAGATTTCTAATTCTCCTATGGATTCTTCCTGATTTATGTTTGTGAGGGGTCTCAAGGTATTCTTCATTCTGGTCAGCAGGTGGTTGTTCCTCTGTTCCTTCCAAATTCTCTCTCTGTTCAAGAGGGATTCTTACCTCAGGATGAGGTTCTTCCTGTGTTGCATCCTATGGGAATGGAATTTCAATATCAGGAAAGTCTTCATCAAATTTTGAAGAAGAGGCTCGTTCTTGGTATTCTTCTGGTTTATTTGTGTCTCTGTCAATTGAGGTCTCTAAGCTCCCCAAAACCTGAGCTATTTCTACCTCATAGATTTTCAAAAATTGTTGTGTTAGGTGCCCCAATGCTAGCTGGGTGTCTTCCTAACTGTTCCCTTGTGCGATTTGTTCTGCCTGCTCAATTTCTTGAACATTTTCCTGTAAGGACTGCTCTGTAATGTCCTGGATTTCTTCAGGATGTTTTGTTGTGTCCTGAATTTCTTCAGTCGTTTCTTGAATTTGTTCAGTCATTTCCTAAATTTGTTCGATCATTTCCGGAATTTGTTCGGTCATTTCCTGAATTTCTTCAGGATGTCTTGTCCATCTGCTTGTCCTCTTCCTCTCAATGGGGGATTTAGGAGAATCCATTTCTCTTTTCCTCTTTCTCTTTGATGCCTCTTCTTGTGAGGTGTGAGTCTCTATAATTTGGACGGGTTCTACCTCAACTTCGGGTTGAGGAGGTGGAACTTCTATTTGGGCAGTGGCCTCCCCTTCCTGTATCTCTTCAATTTACTTTGGTGGGTATTCATGGTATAATTCAAGTTGTTCCAGTTGTAGAGGTCTATTGGCCTCGATAATATCACCCCAGGTTAATTGAGTTTGACTCAAGGCCTTAGTTACTATCAGTTTAACTAATCCATGGTGGCTCATGATAGTAACAATATCCTTGGCCTTCTGTGTTCTTATGGCAACCTCATGTAACATGGCATTTAAAAAAATGGTAGATTGATTACTAACCATTGTTTGAGTGCCGCTAGAAGTTTGAGGTGGCATGGTCAGATTACAGTGTTTTGTCCATCACATATGATGTACCTCTAAATTACCCCTGCCAGTTCTTTCCATGGTTCGCTGAGAGTGTTGGGGTTAAGTCCCTTTCCTTTTTTATCCAATTCCTCTCCAGGGTATATGAAATATTCTACATCTTCTTTGAGTGTTGTATATCTTCTTGTCCATTGAATGGATGTGTTAGGGAGACCTGTAACCTCTGCTAGAATTTCCGGAGTAACTGGAATTCGTATATCTCGAACCATGGAGATTTATGCCTGCAAGTTTTGAAATAATTTAAGTATGTTGTTCGTATCATATCCTTGCAACCGATTGAAGTAATCTGTCCACCCCAGATGCTATAGGATTTCTCTTGCCCGCTCAGTTACCTATAGTAATGTTGGCTCCCTGCACACACTTTGTCCACCCATCTTCCTGTGAGAAAATGAGAACGACTATTGTTCCTGGTTGCAGACTTGGTTAGACCAGCTTGGAGGAAATATTACCAAAAATAGAAAATATCAGAGAACAACAAATGTATAAAAATGTGGGTTTTCCATTTATTACAATCATTACGATCTTATTAGAAAACGTGTTGAGCATCCACTCCCCTCATTAATGTAGAGGTCAACCTCGACCGTCAACATAGGCGAATGTAATGAGTGTAGATATTTCCGGTGAGAGGTAATAATTACGTTGTCGCCGCCGGTGGGGACCAATCATGTATAATTTTCAAAAAACATATTTAACGGTAATCATAAACGATAGTCCTCTTTTGTGGGAAATTTGAACTTTTTGTACCTATGCTCAAAATGTTTTAAGAAAAAATAAGTCGAATAAATTAAGTCTGTTCATTTAAAAATATTCCACATATCATAATGTTGTTACTTTTCCCGAGTTATTGAATATAACTGAAATGATAGCCTTGTTATTGAGTAAATGAAATCTAGAGACACACAAAAACTTGGTGTTTTTAAGGTAAATTTCCATACCATAGGCAAAGCCACTACTGCCAGCAGGCACCCATAGCCTCGACAAGGTTGCCTTTTAACCCATAGATGAGCCAGTATCCTTAATAAATATTTGAATCGTCTTTTCCCAAAAAGACCACTATCCTGGTTTGGTAGCCAGATGATGATAATGCCACTCACTAGATTGTAAATTAAGTGAACAAGCCAGCTCGTGATGAGACCTCTTGTCCTTTGACGAAAAAAATGTCAAAGGCCATTGCCCTGGTGTGGTAGCCATAGTGGGAATGTCACTTACGTTATTATCCTATGATCGTGGTAGGTTGACTCGTGATGAGACCCCCTATTCTTTGTGGGAGAAGTTTATGACTTATATTTATTTGTTCTTCTTCTTCTTCTTCTTCTTCTTCTTCTTATTATTATTATTATTTTAGGGCTCTATTAAGGGAGGCTCATCTACTCCTTAAGAGTAATGGATGGCGTAAATAAGTGTAAGGATGCCAAGTAAAAGTGTGCTTAAGACTCCTTATTGGAATATGAAGGCAAATTATCATTCAAGTGTATTTGTATGTATATAGGGAAAAGAAACGAATTATGGTGGTTACAGATTATGAACAAGATTTAAGATATTTCGAAGAAATTAATCCAAAAATAGTTTGATAAGGTATGAGAGATAGTCCAAAAAAATAATGACAGATCATTGCGATGATAATTAGAAATAATGCTGGTGAAAATTACTTAGTGAAAGTTGTACCCCAAAGGAATGGCTAACGTTTTAACAAGATGAAGGAAAGGAATGACAACAAGGAAAAACACAGAAGGAACATCAGTTGTTACTTTTTAGAATGCACGGCGAGACCTGATATGAAGGAACGAAAATTGCGATGAAGGGAACGATAGTTGCTCTGTTCAGATGAACAACAATGATACTCAAAGGAGCAACAGTCACGCAAAGGGAATGACAGTTATTCCATTCAAATGGACATCAATGATACTCAAAGGAACAACAGTCGCGTGAAGGGAACGACAGTTGTTTCGTTCAAATGAACAACAACTACACTCAAAGGAACAACAGTTGCGCAAAGGGAATGAAAGTTGTTCCGTTCAAATGAGCAACAACTACACTCAAAGGAACATCATTCGCGCGAACGGAATGACAGTTGTTTCATTCAAATGAAAAACAACTACACTCAAAAGAACAACAATCGCAACAGAGGACGACATCTATTAAATTTTTAACCATCTGATTAGGTAATTTTGGAAACCTCCCATGAAAATATATTTTTGTTTGAATCTAAGGCTAATTAGTCATCAACTAAATTCATTCAATTGTTATGGGTCATTTTATTTCAGAATCAAGTATTGGATGGTCTGTTGATGTCATGAGTTCATTATAGTTTCTCAATCACTGTTGCGGAACATGACATATATTCATTCTTCTATGAAAGATAGGGTCTGTGTGATAAGATAAAACAAGAGTACGGAATAGAAAAGAGTGGTAATTGTGTTCATTATAGTCATCTTCCCTAGTTATTATTTTCCCAAGTGACTTTCATAGAACTAAAAAGAAAAACTAACAACTCAATTAGATCTACAAAAAAAAACTATATACAGTATGTACAGTGTCAACAAAATTCATCATTTATGGAGTTGGAGTAGCTGGGTTACCTTCCCAGCCAGCCAAAATCTAAACGGTAGGGTCCTTACTTACTTCCTGGTAGAAAGATTCTTTTGAAGGCTATTGATGGTAGATTCGTAGTCGGCATCCATTGACCAAAAATGGAGATCCAGACCCGTCGATGGTACTTAAAGTGACCATGCCATTATCATGGACTTCATTAATTTCATATGGTCCCAGCCACCATGTCTATAATTTTCCAGGAAAATCCTAAAATCTGGAATCATAGAGAAGCGCCCAATCACCTTTCTTGAATGATTTTTTCTTGATATGTTTGTCGTTCCAGGTCGCTCTCTGTTGTTGAATAACAGATGTGCACTCCAAAGAAGACATGCGTGCTTCATCCAACTCGTTGATTCGTTGTTTATGTGCTTCTGTAAGATCTAGTCCAATTTCCTGGGCCATCCTTAGGGTCTTGATCTCAAATTCAATTGGTGAGATGGGTTCTTTACCATAGACTAGGTGATAAGGAGAGTAGCCAATGGTGTTATGCCATGTTGTGCGATAATCCGATAAGGCATTTGGGAGCTCAGTAGCCCAATTCTGTCGATTTGTTGAGATAGTCTTGGTAAGGATTGCCTCCAGGACCTTATTGGTGCTTTCTACTTGCCCATTTTCCTATGGGTGGTATGGAGAAGTAACTTTGTGTTTAATATGATAATTTTCCAGGGTGGTGGTGATTCTATGACCTGTAAATTGTGACCCCCCATCAGTGATTACTTCCCTAGGTAGTCCATAGCGTACAAATAATTTGAAAATAAATTTGATGAATACTTATTCTGTTTCATTTGGTAAGGCTTTTGCCTCTACCCATTTGGTCATGTAGTCCATTACAACTAGAATATAGGTCTTCTGATTTGACTTTGGATTGAAGGGGCCAACAAAGTCTAGTGCCCATCTCTCAAATGGTTCTACGACTACTTGTGCTTTCAAGGGAATTTCATCAGCCTGACCTAGTTTTCCCATCCGCTGACAATTGTTGCAGGTCTGGATGTATTTCCTCGCATATTTGAATATTGAGGGCCAATAGTAGCCCATATGTAAAATTGTGTGTCCAGTCTCGTGGTCTGCAAAGTGCCCACCACAAGGTTCGTCATGTCATGCCTTCAATATGTTGTAGATTTCTTCATGACGTACGCATCTTCGGATCTGGAGATCAACTCCTATGTGGAAGAGATATTTTGGGACTTCGATAGCCTGTCGAAGGAGGAGCACAAGACGAAGTGGAGATCATGGGATCTCGGCCCCTTTTTGGGTCCTTTTTGGGATGTGGGAATATGTAACGAGAATGGGATGTTGGCCCATGGGTTTACCCATGTTTAGGCCTATTTTGTATGTATAAATGGATGTATAGTCAATGTAAAAGAGGGTAAGAATGAAGGCTAGGCTAAGTGCCAAGGGTTGGATCTGTGTGATCGGGACTTATAAATCTTTGTGCATACTATGTGAGACTTGCAAAACTAAGTGCAAGTCATTGTAGAAAGATTGTGGAAGGCTTTTTGTTGTAACTTAAGGAAGAAGGATCTAGCAGGTTGTGCAGATCTTTTGTCCTGTGTGGAGTAAGGGTTTTGAGGCTTTGTGCTTGTAACAGATTGACTGAAGACAATAAAGGATAAGAGTTGGTGGGTGTAGCCCCGGGGTGGGGGTGAACCACATAAACATTGTGTTATGTTGCTTTGTGCTTTGTATTGATGTGTTCACCTATTATTTGCTAAGTGCTTTGATGTATTTAGATAAATCTACTTATGCTTTGTGCTTACTATATGTGAGAATGTTAGATCTGATCTATATGTCTATGCTTAGTGCTTGATCTGTTTGATCCGATCTATTTACCTATGATAAGTAATTAAATACATTAGATTAGTGTGAATGTTGTGAAGCTCTGTTTTATCAACAAAGTGGATATTTATTGCATATTGAGGAATAGGTTGTGCTAAGTTATTTATTAAGTGTTATAATGATAGATCGGTGTCCCAGCTAAGGTTGTAGACATCTGAGTCTTGCAACCACCCCTGCCTCTACCTCAGGTGAGACTTCATTTGCTTCGTAGGTGTTGTCGAAAGTGCTAGTAGTTAGGGTTTTGTCGGTGCGTTGTTGTAGCGTTGAACCCTGGGTCTACCCCTATGCCAACAAATGGTTATGTTGTCGAGACCTGAAACTATGATTACTGGGAACTGAGAAAGAAGAAGCTTTGTGAAAAGATTCGACTTGAGATTGTGAAAGCTCTATGCGTAGATCTGTGCCCTAGTGCATAGTATCCTGGTCATTTTATAAATCTTTGTGCTAAAGAAAGAAGCCTGATCTAAAGAAAGGAGGTCGGATCTTAAAGAAAGAAGCAAGATATGAAAGATTTGTGCTCTATGAAAGGAAAAAGTGAGAATTTATAATTAAAAGAGGTAAGATCTGCAAGCTCTGTGCTCTGATAAAAGGTAAGAATAATTAAAAATTTTAGATCCGGAAGCTTTGTGCTTTGTAGAAGTAAGATAAGTGGAAATTTTTGTTTCTAGAGTATGGATCTAGGTATGATTAATAGGATCTATCCTAGCTTGAAAGCTGGGGCACTAATAGATGAAAGAAGGTTTGATATGTATAGATCTGATAAGAATAATGAAATATATGTTATACCCATGCATAGAAAGAATGTTTGGACCAACAAATGGATGCAGGATCCTAGAAAGAATTTGTTGCAGGTTAGCTACCATGATCTTAGTGTGCAATATAGAAGAGGCTGGGGATCATCTAAGAGGAAGAGAGGATTAACCATTTGTTATAGTTGAAGAAGACCAGGACATCTGGCTAAGGAATTCCCTGGTGGAAGACCTAGTTGCCTCTGTTGTAAGGATATGAACCATGAAGTGTTGGATTGCCCTAGAATGATTGCTAAAGTTGAAAGAATGACTCTGAATCAAGAAAAATTTAAGGCAGATCTAGAAACTAGGGTCGAACTTCAAAAAGAATCCAAGTAGGCATTGCCACAAATGAAAGAAACCCTGAATGACCACTGACATGTCTGCTTATCAGAGATCTTCAAAGAAAAAGAATGCATCGAAGCAAGAATAGGAGACTTCAACATTGACTGTGTTCTGGCTGAGGAAACACGGGTGAATATCATGACAGAAATAACATGGGAACCTATAGGGAAACCTGCTATGATTCCTTCATTAGGAAATATAGGATTATTTAGAGGAAAACTGGTAAACCTATCTGGGAAGCTCACTCGTGTACCTATGCACGTTAATGGAACTTCGACAGAAGAAGATTTTGAGATTATTAAATTTATTGAAGACAGCACCCTGCTCACCATGTTACTAGCCAGCCCTTGGATTGAAAGAGACCAGGACAGAAGGAGAGAAGAACAAGCAGTGCTAGAACAATAGAAGCAGAAGTTAAAGAAATTTATGACTAGAAGGATCACAAATTTGATTGCAGAACAAGAGAACAGATTGAAGCTATTTAACACCAGATACCCTGATGTTGAAGTTGCAAGAACCCTAGAAGACCAACAAAATACTGGAGTACTTATCCTAGAAAAAGAAGAAGTGTCACCCTCGAATCTTAAGAAATAATTTCAACAGCGCACAGTGACTATGTCAAACGAAGATAAGAATCAGAATGGAAAAAGGAATACCGAGACGAAGCTCACTGGAAAGAAGGCTAGAAAGTTAAGTAATAAGAGAGATAAGATAGAAAAGTTGCAGAAGGTTCCAGAGGGAACTTCGCAGATGGAAAAATTGCAAAATGGGAGCTTTGCCGGGATATCAGAACAGCGACACATGGCACTTCACCATGATGAAGAAATATAGTCGTTGGGGACATTATAACTGTTCAATCAACGCTCCGAATGAGCAGAAAAGAGATTATGGTTCATCATCAGACCATTCGACTGCACCATAATGGAACGAAAAATATTTAATGGAGGCTCATACCCATTGCAAGCGAACCATTGTCAAGTTCCCTATTTATCCCGTCACGCCACGCACCAAGAACAGTTTTTCCAATTGAGAATTCAATCCCACAGACTAAGCTAAGTTTATACAATGATCATCACACTCTTGATCTCTATCTCAGTACTATGTCTAAGTTGTTCCCCGAACCCGTGATTGTTCACCTCGAGTGTGTATGTTGGAAGAATTGAGCGCTGCAAAGAAATCTGTTGAAGAATTTTTGATCGACTTGATGACTGAGAGAGTCATGTCGATGTCTGAAGGTATCCAAGCTTCATCCATAAGAAAAGTGCAAGAGTTTCTGTCCACTGCTCAAGCCGGACCATCCCGACCAGTCGATGAAAAGCAAACCAAGCATAGAGATGATCTCGCGAATGCTAAGTTTATTCCGAGCATTTTACCCACCTATATACCACCTCTAAGTGGCACAATCAATCGAGACAGTGTGCCCATAGAATTTGAGTACACTTTGGTCAATGCATACCTCCCAAAAGGGATACACGCAATTCACATAGACCAAGAAAATATTGTAGTGTTGAAGTTTAGTGACTTCAACCTTGGCGACAAGAAGGTCTAAAACATACTCTCCCCACATAAGTACCTGACTAGAACAAAGGGAAAGAATTTGAAGATAGTTCCCTAGTCATGGACTATGAACCTCGCGCAGTCCACACTCCTCAATGTCATGAAGATTCCTCACTTCAGAAGGCACGAAGAAGTGAATGCATGCGTCAAGCTACTGCTGTCCTGTTACCATGGCGGATACTTGTGGTTAAACCACCATATCACAATGGATCCGACGCTAATCAATCGGATCATAGGGTTGAGTATGCAAGACCCTGACCCACAGGATTTCTACCTTGGAAACACTATGGACCGTGCTCTCGCACAAAGGATCAAGGACACTTATGAAGATGTCAAGAAGGGAACACGAGGCTATAAGGTAGCTTCTATCCAGAGTGGTGCAGTACACCTCTCTTGTCAACTGATCGCAAGAAAGTTAGTCCGCAAGAACTGAACCACCCAAGTGTCCGGTTTTGTAGTCGACCTTGCAGGAAAGTGCGTGGAGGGCCTGTAAATAAATTGGGTGAAGTACCTCGTGAACCATTTGGAACTGGATTGTAGGGAAGCGCAAGATCAAGGATATGAGTTCCACTTCAGTTGGCTTCTAATCCTGATTGATTTCATCACATGGGAGACTCTGGAAGGTGTGACCTTCCCGTACATCGAGCCCTTTGAACCTTTAGCCACGAAGTTCAATACACTGTGGTATTCCAGTGACATGAACAAGAAATGGCAGTCAAATTATGTATTCCACACATATTACAACCAGCGGAAGACAACCATCTAGTCCAAGCCTCGCATCATGCCAAATACTCTCCAGAGGTTTCGGCCTTTAATGAAATTCAGCGCAGACCGCCATTTCATTTATATTACAGTTCGCACTGACGAGAACAAGTAGCAAATTCAATCTTACTACAAGCTGACAGAGGAGGACTTGGAGGAGATCGCCAAAGACGGGTTGGAAGACCTCCTCATTCCAGAATACCCTGCGGAGATATCTGATATTGACAGTCCAGAAGCATTACATGATACACCTGGACCCAGCAAGACAAAGAAAAATGAAGAGGCCCAAGATGTAAGTAGTACCTCAGTGAGGACTTCTTCCATATCACTTGATCAAGGAGGTGATGGTGGAGAGATAGATGGTGCAGAAGTTGAACAAAAGAAAGGCGAGGTTACACCGCCTAGAGACGAGGAGGATCCCTCAAAGAAAAGGAAGGTTTCTCCCCCAAATCCTTCTTCCTGGAAGAAATCGAAAGCCTCTATGACCAAAATGTAGACTACCCTCACCTCAGATGACTTAGATTTCATTGTAGCATCCCTAAACGATGCTTCATTGGAGATCGCAAAGAAGTAAGAGGCTAAGCAGGAGGAGATATACAACCGCATCGATATTGATCTTCAAGAAGTACAACAAGCACTACAGTCTAGTCGCATAGTCTTCATTGCGCCTCTGCCATTAGGAACACCAAAACTAGGAGATGAACCAGCTCAACTCCACCTACTAGCTGACATAGTCGAAGCTCGCCTTCGACGAGCACAAGAGAAAACAATGCAAGCCACCCAGGCTTTGGTAGAAGTATAGGGAGTACTTGTAGAGAAACGTAGTAATGCATAATGGGAGAAGCTTGATCTCCAGGCCAGTTTCGACAAAGAAAATCCCAACTACATAAAGAAAAGGAACAGTTTCTCGTAGAGAAACTCGAAATAAAGGAAATGGTAAACAGAGTGATTCTCTCTGTAATAGTTGTAGAAGTAAAGAACGAAGAGCGAGTTCCACAGCAGGTGGCACAACTTGAAGAAGTGATCCAGCAACTCCAGTAACACATAGCATATTTAGAGCTATGCAATGTGCCCTAGACCCCATAGGACTTAAGGGACTAGCGAGAAGCCACTTCCCATAGAACAATTGACAAACTAAAGGCCCTTACCTTAGAATGCAATCAATTCATTGATCATAGTGCCCAGACATATGCGAAGCTCGCTGAGAATCCATAATTTCATGCATTAGAGTCGTAGCTCTAGGAAGCAAAGCAACACGCAGACACACTACAGGCGCAATTGAAGGCCCTGTCAATTGTAGAAAGAATGAAGCAGTCTCAAGAGTAGCGAACCACCCAGTATCAAATCCATAATATCTAGAGCAGAGTTATGGAGATAACTCAGAAACTCCAGCTAGTACAAGATAAGGCCTATCATTTGTTTACAGAGGTAGAAGGCTAGGGAGTAGAACTGGAGTAGGTTATCACCGTAGTAGAACATCGCCTGGAAGGACCTATGATGCAGTCATTCAATAATTTGCTGAAAATGAGCACGTAGCACAGCGACAAGTTGAAGCAGTACAAGCCAAGCTCAAAGCATTCGAAGTAGAAATTCCTACATCAGAATAATTCCGAATGAGTCACAAGTGAGTGTTGGGGGCATGTTGGCCCTTGACCAGGTTTTGTTGATATCTAGTCAAGTTTGACTTATTTTGGGACTTCGACAGCCTGTCGAAGGAGGAGCGCAAGACGAAGTGGAGATCATGGGATATCGACCCTTTTTTGGGTCCTTTTTGGGATGTGGGAATATGTAATGAGAATGGGATGTTGACCCATGGGTTTACCCATGTTTAGGCCTATTTTGTATGTATAAATAGATGTATAGACAATGTAAAAGAGGGGAAGAACAAAGGCTAGGCTAAGTGCCAAGGGTTGGATCTGTGTGATCAGGACTTGTAAATCTTTGTGCATACTGTGTGAGACTTGCAGAGCTAAGTGCAAGTCATTGTAGCAAGATTGTGGAAGGCTTTGTGTTGTAATGCAAGGAAGAAGGATCTAGCGGGTTGCGCAAATCTTTTGTCCTGTGCGGAGTAAGGGTTTTGAGGATCTTTGCTTATAACCGATTGACTGAAGACAATAAAGAAGAAGAGTTGGTGGACGTAGCCCCAAGGTGGGGGTGAACCACTTAAACACTGTGTTATGTTGCTTTGTGCTTTGTATTGATGTGTTCACCTGTTATTTGCTAAGTGATTTGATGTATTTAGATAGATCTACTTATGCTTTGTGCTTACTATATGTGAGAATGTTAGATCTGATCTATATGGCTATGCTTAGTGCTTGATCTGCTCGATCCGATCTATTTACCTATGCTAAGTACTTAAATACATTAGATTAGTGTGAATGTTGCGAAGCTTTGTTTTATCAGCGAAGTGGATATTGATTGCATATTGAGGAACTGACGCTGCTAAGTGCTTTATTAAGTGTTATAATCATAGATCAGTGTCCAAGATAAGGTTGCAGACACCTGAGTCTTGCAACCACCCCTGCCTCTACCTCAGGTGAGACTTCATCTGCTTCGCAGGTGTTGCCGAAACGGATGGTAGTTAGGGTTTTGTTGGTGCGTTGTTGTAGCATTGAACCCTGGGTCTGCCCCTGTGCCAACACATGTTATATAATGATGAAATTTATCGATGGCATGTATAACATCTAAAAATTCTTTTTATGTTACTCTATAATTAAATTCAGCTGGAGAAATATTCTTGCTAATAAAATAAATAGTGTAGGGTTTCTTGTTGTCTTCCTATCTAAGGGCAACGCCTATGGAAATATCTAATGCATCAGTGGAGACGTGAAATGGTATTTTCCCAATTTGGTCCCCTCAACACCAGTCCTATCGAGATCATCTTCTTGAGTCCTGCAAATGTCACATCACACTTGTCAAAACACTGAAACTCCACATTACCATTCAAATCATGTAAAGGTGCAACAGTTCTTGCAAAATTTTCCATAAATTTGCGATAGTATCCTGAAGCACCAAGGAAACTACGTAACTCAATTTGTGTGCATGGTGTAGGTAGATTAAGGATTACCTCTATCTTTGATGGATCTACTCTAATTCCATCTGTAGAAATATAATTCCCTAGTACCACACCTTCCGTCATCATCATGTGACATTTTTCGTGGCTTAAACATAACCTGGTAGCAATACACCATTCTAGTACCTTCTCTAGATTATTTAGCGCTTGATCAAAGTCGTCGCCATAAGGAGTGAAATCATCCATGTAAAATTCAAGCCCTTCACTGATCAGATCAGTGAATATGCTCAATATGGCCCTTTAGAATGTGGTTGGAGCATTACATAGTCCAAAGGGTAATACTCTGTATACAAAGGTGCCCTAGGGGCATGTGAATGTAGTTTTATCTTGATCTTCTGGGGAAATTTAGATCTGATTGTAGCCACTAAATCCATCTAGGAAAGAAAATAATTTCTTCCCTTCCAAAGTATCCAGGACCTGATCGATGAAAGGTAAGGGGAAGTGGTCTTTTGAGTGGCTTTGTTAAATTCCCTGTAGTCGACACAAATTCACCATTTCCCATTTTTCTTGGGGACGATCACTAATGGGGAAACCCACAGACTATATGAGATAGGATATATAAAATCTACATCCAACGGCTTTTGTAATTCTTCTTTAACAATATCCTTGAGGTGGGGATTCAATCTTCTCTGTGGTTGTTGGATAGGTCAGACATCTTTCTCAATATAAATGTGGTGTGTGCAGAGTTGTGGATCAATACCTTTCATGTCAGAATACTCCCAGGAAAAAGCTTGTTGGTATTTAGAAAGGACTTGAATCAACTTTTGTTGTTGTTGCTCATCTAAATTGGCATTAATGTTCAGAGACTTCACTGGTGAAATCTCAACGGATTTGTTATTATGAACGGCAGTAGTCAAGATTTGTTGTTCCATTAAATCTTCCAGCGAGTCTCCATGTGCTTCACAGTTTAGAACAGCTTGGAGCATCTAGCACGTTGGGTTACCCACGATGGTTGGGATGTTAATAAACCCATTGATTACATCATCCTCTAATTGGTTCTTGAGTCCGAGAGCTTCTTCCAGCGTGAGAGGGGCTCATAGATCCTTTTCTGGATATCGTGGTGGTGGAAATTGTGGATATATGAAAGTTGGGCTTGGCTTGGCTGGAGGATATAAGATGAGATTTTTTGTGACACCTCCTCTAGAAATTGTCATATTACCCGTTCGACATCCTATGTACGCATATGTTGTTGCGAGCCATGGTCTTCCCAATATCAATGGATGCCCTTCGGGTCCACTTCTTGGGTTGATGATGAGGAAATCCACTGGATATTCCCAAGAGTTGACTAAGATTGCTATATCATGTAGTGTTCCAACTGGTCTAACCACTGATCGATCAGCCAATTGTAACATAATTGGGGTGGGTTCGAAGGAGTCAAAACCCAGGATGTTGCAGGTTTCCATAGTCAGGATATTGATGGTTGCCCCCAAATCAACTAGTGTATTTGGAAAAGAACAACCCTGGATCTAAAATGTTACTATGGGGTTCCCTAGATTTACATATTTGACTGGTTCTTGTCTACCTAGAATTAGATCAGACAAGGCTCCTACTATGCGAACTATTGATGATGAATTTTTTATTTTCCTAATAGGCTTCCTCCCACATAGTTCCTTGATTGTCTTTGCATAAATTGGAATGTCTTGTAGAGCCTGCAGGAGTGGGATCTTGACATCTAAATTCTTGAGTTCCCCTACAATGTCGAAGTTAGGATACACGACAGGTTTTGCTATCATCAATCTTTTGGGGAACTGAGGGGAAGGATTTGAATCCTTATCAAGATCCTGTGACTTGACTGTGTTTCCCCCCTACTCTATTTCTTTCATTATTACCACAGTAGAGGGTGTTATTTTCGGTTGTTTGTTATTTTCATTCTCCTGCTCTTGGAAAATGTTACTTTATTCAGGAGAGATTATATGCCCTGATCTCAACCAGAGTTCGTTGCACCCTACCGAGTTGGTTTCCCCTTCCCCACTCTCCATGATCTAGATGAGTTGAGTCAGTCTATTATTAGAATTTGGGTGGGGTTGGGATGGTAATTGAGGGCGCAATTGCGATTGAGGGTTTTGGGGTGGTTGGAGTGGAGCTTGCAATGTGGGTTGGGTTTGAGGGGCCATCCCCATGGGTTGATTGTTTATCCTCATGGGGCACTGCCAATTCTGGTTCCAATTTGGGTTTTGGGCAGTCGTGTTGGGCCACTGCGGAGGGTGGGGTTTGTTATTTGAGTTTTTCCAGGATGAGGTGGGGTATTGTGAGTTAAGCTAGGTGGAACTTGTAGTTGGTTGATTCTGCCAGATGGGATTTGCAATGGCTTAGTTCAGCCAAGTGGGGTTTGTAGGTGGGTATTGTTGGGGCTGCCAATTCTGATTAGTAAACGGTTGGCTCTGCCATGCATTACCAGAATTTTGTTGTTGATTATATTGTCTAGAAAAGAAAGAGGAGGGGTCCTGGAGTGTATTTGGAGGCCGGGTCTGCCATTGATGATACTGAGCCATCAGATATAATGGTTCTATTTCCTCTTTTGCTTCTCTAAAGACATATTTTAGTCCAGGGAGTGATGGGCATTGCTCCTTTATGTGATCCTTGGCGCAAATAGCACAAACTCGAACCACATCCAAAGGACATTCCCTTGGACCATGTTTTGTTCTGCATCTATGGAAAAATATGGCCAACATCTATTCTACTTCGGCTTGCTTCTGTTTGGCCTGCAATACATCCAATTGTGTAGTCAGAGTGCTCAAAATGTCAGTTTTCAAATTTTTCAAGAGATTACCGACTTCCGCTCGAGTGACACCCCCGCTAGTGATGTTACTATTTCTAGTGAGGGGAGCCTGCATTACTGATCTAGTTCGTGAATTTCCACATGAGCACCTGATGCACAATTTGATAATGTTATCATAAGTCTCTTGATAGATATCACCTTTCCCCATTAAATTTAATGTATCTACCCATTCATCCTTCATACCTTTAATCAGATTTGCTTTAAGTACTTCACTTGGTAATGTACCATAAGGCGATATCTGCAAGTTATACTGAAATATTTCAACATATTCTTCTAATGATTCATTTTCTTTTGAAGTCATTTAAAATATTTCATCTTTTAGGTCCCTGGTTCTACAATAATCCTGGTATTTTGTCAAGAAGACCTGTTTCATTTCATCCCATGAGTTAATGATTCCACCTCCCAATCCCATAAACCAGCGCAAAGCTGCCCCTTTTAAAGTGGAAGGGAACAGCTTTAGTTGTTGGGGTTCAGAGGTGTAATCATAACCCCTACATAGGACATCAAATTCAAATAGGAATTCATCCGGGTCTTCTAAAATTAATCCATGAAAGGTTGGCAGGTTTTGTAAGGGAATTGCTTTTATGGAGGCATTAGCAACTGGATCAACTATCGGATATTCCAAAGTGGAAGTCTGGGGATGTTGTTTATTTGGTTGTGCCATTTGATCGCAAATGTGCCAAAAATATTCAGGACTTTCTTGATCTGGGTGTTCTATTTGATGTGGTTGATTATTTGATCCCCCAGGGGAGTTGATTGCACTCCCTCTATCTGGGATTTCAGGTATGTCTTCTTCTTTCACAGGAGATTCAGGATCAGGGGGTGATGATCAGTCTACCTTGGCAATCCCGTTGGTTTCTCCTTCTCCTTCCTCCAGATTACGAGAATTTCCCTCGTCTAAAGGGTTGAGGGGTGGAAGATCTGTGCTTTGAAAGATTTGCTCAGTCCCTTCATTTTTGCTGTGAATCTCAACGTGGGATGCAGTTGGTGAAACTGCTACCTGAGGGATTCAGGTATATCATTTCCTAGGTCCAAACGAATCTTGAGATTTAGCTTTTCGGATGATGTCGTCTATGAAAGTGCTTGTCCCAGGGAGCACCGAACCCTAGGCCTTGGTAGTTTTTGGTGGGGGTTTTGGTTTTTCAGGATCTTTCTTCTTAGTCATACAGACTTCACGCAAAAATAAATTCAAAAGAAACACCTATATAACCTCTTAAGTGTCAACTGGAGGTAAGCATTGGAATAAGCATCTTACTTATTGCATGTGTAGGTTCTTACCTTCCATCTTAAATACCTCGTCCTCCAAAGACACAACCTATGCTACCTTTGACATTCTCCCCGGCAACAACGCCAAAATGTTGGGCTCTAAAGATGTCTAAAAAAAGCCTTAGTTTAACATTAATTTATCAACCCGAGGATTCGTCTTTTATCTCAAGAATATCAGCAAAGTCTATGCAGATAGATCGTAGAGGCTAAAATCGCGTAGTTAAAGAAAATCTAAGTTTATCAACAATCAAGTTCCTCAAATGTTCATTAAAGATTATGATACTAAGATCTTACTTAACGGAATTGAAATCTTATTACTAACATACTGTGAATGAAAAGGAACTAACTAATCTGTTGAAATTAATTTAACTAAAAAGAAGTAATTGAATATAAGTAGAGACTTGTAGAATTAACTATCAACTATGAATCAAATTGTTGGAAAGGAAATAGCGAATTACCCTATCCGTGGAAAGAAACAACAATTGTAATCTAATCGAAAGGGACAACAAATGTAACTTAACTGAAAGGAACAAAAATTGTAGCTTTAATTGAAAGGAACGACAAATGTAACTTAATTGAAAGGAACAACAAATGTGAATCTAAGTAAAAGGAACAGCGCATATGAAAATGTGAGGAACTGTCAAGAAGAAAACTACAATAATGAAAGTTGAAACAACAATCATTAACACTCGAGGGAAATTTATATTGTACACAAACAACATAAAATCATTAACACACTTATTCATTCATCTTAACTATTGTGAAAGAGATTTGAATCACAAAACATAAATCGAACTGATACAATTACAGATTGAGACAGTAACTCCTTTAGACTGGGCTCTTGGTCCTCAGAAGAACTGCTACTAGAAACTCAGTATGTAGAAATGGTGAAAACGTTTAGATCTTTTATTGATTCCATAGCTGGTACAACATTTACAAAAACTGCTTGCGTAGAGCGATTCTGAGTTCTGAATACTTGGATGCAATTCTTTGATTATCCTTTCAGGATCTATTACCCTCTATATATTACAATAATCTGGGTAAATTAAGCCATCTTGAGGATCGAGAGATCCTCAAGATTGCTTTACTATTATAAAGTTACAAGATATAAAATCAATCATCTACAAAACTGCTTTGTACCAAAAGTTCTCAACCTCCAATAACTTATGCATATTCAAAATCTCCTTTTCTATCTCGGATTTGACAATGTTTATCCATTCCTGTAACAAAATCAAAAAATTCCAATCGTATTTTAGAATCTATTTAATATAACTTCAATAATATCACTAGAAGACATATTAATCATTTTATATCCTATTTATCCCTAATTAACAGAAAAGTCAATCAATATTATATCATGAACTATGGGAATAAGGAGGATATTTGTACCTTTTTCATAAACCAACACCTTGGTTACAAGACTAGAAGCTATCAAATTGTTTTTGGCATTTGCATGTTTCAAGAACTTCAAAGTCTATCAAATGGATTTCAAGTCTGCCTTTCTCAGTGACAATTTAGAGGAAGATCAAGTATACATTGAACAAACAAAAGTATTCTTACTATTAGAAGATAAGGATCATGTATGTGGATTGAAGAAAACACTCTTTGGGATAAAACAAGCTCCTAGAGTCTAGTCTTCAAAACTTGAAAAATACCTACAACAACAAGGCTTCAAAAGAGAAAAAATTGATAGTAACATCTACATCAAGGCAGTGGGAGAAAATCAGTTGATTTTTATGGTTTACGTAGATGACATTATTTTTGGAGGCAATACAAACAAAATGTGCCAATAATTTGCAATAGAAATGAAAAAGGAATTTGAGATGTCTATGCTTGGTGAATTTTCATTCTTTCTTGGTTTATATATTTCTCAATTTGACAAAGGCATACTCATTTTACAAACCAAGTATATCAAGGAAATGTTGAAGAAGTTTATATGGGAGATTGTGGACCAATCAACACACTGATGATCATGGGTTGTAAATTGAGAACATATGATGAATCTCTAGAAGAAAATCAAACATTGTACAGGTCAGTGATTAGAAACCTACTATATTTGAAAGCGTTAAGGTGTTAAGTGACAAACAATTGAATACAAAAAAACCACTATATATCCAAGAACAATATAGAAGCAATCCAACTTTATTATTTTCAAAACCCTTAAGGTAAGGTAACACTGTACAATAGATCATATTACGGAAGGGACCCATTCATGTTTAGTTGTCTCTTCGAGGAGGAAACCTCCTAATGAGCTATCACTCTAAATACAATACTTCTTAAATTTCCCATTACATTGCACACACCTCCTTGATATAGTGCTACCTACTATCTAAGATCAGTCTAGATGAGGAACCTTCTAGTAAGCTCTCTTACATTTATTATGTTCACACTAGGCCTTATTTACTAATAATTTTCTTCATACATAACAATACCTATCTACTATTATTTTACTTTGGGTACCTTCCTAGGTAACTCATATTATTCCCCCTATCTACACTACATTTCATCCCCCTTATGAAAGCGTTGTCTTCAATGCTTATTACGAGGAAGTACAACCATATACCAAGGCATCATGGACAAGTGTTGACCAAAATGTTGAAGAAGGTTAGAGAACCAAGGTCCCATGTAGAATTGCCAGCCATCATGTTGAAGTAGTCCAACTACCATTGTAAACCTAGGTCCCATGTCCAAGTGCTCATGTGAAATCCATGCTAAAGATATTGGAACTCAATAGCCACCTAAGAATGATGCTCCAAAGATCGACATTGGTCATGTGGATCCAAATATGTAGAACTGGTCAAACAATAATCCACTAGTACTGGAGAACAAGGAAACTGAAGAAAAATATCCATAGAAGGCTATTGTCTACTCTCTAGGATGTGCTCTACATGAGGTGGAGTAGAGTCATCAAATAGAATATGGATGTGGTTGTCATCCCGGAAATGAAAACTATCCATATACTTGAATCATCACATTCAGCCTCCCAATAATACCAAGAAAATGTTTCTTGATTATATTCTTCCATAACGCATTGATCGATGTTCTCCATGTCATGTCTCTCGGTGATGATTTCCAAGTTACATTTTGCTCTATGAATTTTTGTCTTGAGGGATTCAAATTACCATTGAATTTATAGGAGGATTCAAGAGTGAATATCCATTTAAAACAACACATATAATATAAAAACCAAAATCTCTTAAAATCCTTTATCCAATGACATTGATCTGGTATAAATATGAGCAACTTGTCAAAAGTTATGAGCTTTGTAGTGTCGTTGTCGTCACAAAAAAACCTAGAAAGTGGTTGATTTTAAATCAATGATATCTTCACTTCCAGAGCACTAATTCAGATGATTTATTTTTTGAAATGGGAAAATTTTGTGAGAGGAACTCAGATATTCAATTTGTTTGGGCGAATTTGGCACCAACTTCTATAGAAATCAATAAAATTGCATAGCCGTATGTGGAAAAACCCTATAACTTTGTAGATTTTAAATTGTTGATAACTTCACTTCCTGGACTCTATTTTGAAAGATTTGTTTTTCAAGTTGGTTATTTTTCGAGAGGAAATCAGATATATAAATGAAAATTATGCACATAAATATACAGGAATTGTTCGAAGTGTTGCGGCCCTCTTCTATTTTTTTTCTTGAAAAAAATCTTCAAAATAGAAAAAAATCCTTTTTTTTTTTGCTTTTTGTGGCCAAAGAAAGTGCTCTGATAACACTTGTTAAGTACCAGAGAACCGAATACAAAAACACCACTATAAATCCAAGAACAATTTAGAATAAATCCCACTTTATTATTTCTGAAACCCTTAAGGTAGGGTAACATTGTACACTAGATCCTATTATGGAAGGGATCCACTCATGTTCACTTGCATCTTCAAGGAGAAATATCCTAATGTCCTACTGCTACAAATACAATACTTCTTTACTTTCTCGTTACATTGTTCATACCTCCTTTACATAGTGCTACCTACTATCTAAGAACATTATACAGAAGGAACCTTCTAGAAGCGAAATCTTCTAGTAAGCCCTCTTACATTTATTATGTTCACACTAGGCCTTATTTACTAATAGTGGCCTTCATACATAACAATACCTATAAACTATTATTCCCCTTGGGTACCTCCCTAGGTACCCCATATTATTCTCCCTAGCTACACTACACAAGGCCGGACATTCTGCAAGTAGTAGAATTGGTTGCACAGTTTCACGCCGCACCAAAATAAACTCATGTGCAAGCAGTGAAAATAATATTCAAATATCTAAATGTCATCTTGGATTTCATCTTGTGGTACTCAAGAGGTGAATATTTTACTCTAACATCATATACAAATGGACATTGGGGAGGAAGTTTTGATGATAGGAAAAGTACATGTGGAGGAAAACTATTTATAAGGAACAGTCTAGTGTCATGGTTGAGAAGGAAATAGTATTTAGTTTCTCTATCCACAATAGAGGTCGTGTTAGCACTAGAAGTTGTTCTTAAACTGATTTAAAAACAAGCCTAATACCCATCAGGATTTAAAAAATTAAATCAATTTAAATTGGGTGGATCAGCAAGAAAGAACAAGAAAGAGTGCAACAGACTAATTGTAGATCAATGATCTACCATTGGGCATGGAGTCAAAACCACTATGTAGATTGAAGGAAATCAAGATAAATATAAGGTTAAGAGCTTATATGATGATGATTAGAATAAAGGAAAGTGAACAAAATAATAATGTCTACTAAACAAAGATCCTCTCTGCAGAATAGAATGAAAAAATGTTTGGATAGAAATAATGATTAACAGGCCATCTACCACAGATCCTTTGTTGCTCGAGGATCCATTAATCCAAGGTATCCTTTGATCCTCAAAACCTACAATATATTCAATCAAGAATATAACAAAATAAATGGAAAAACAAAGAAGACAAGCTGATAAACAAATCTCATGAATCTTTAATGTCAAAAATGTTGATTACAAATAGGTCATCAGGCTTACAAATGAGCATCTAAACTGCTCCTCCAACTATTGGATCATGAATCCAACCCTTTCCTTATCAAAATAAATTTCATATATAGTGAATTATATCTCTATACCATAAGGAGGTTGACACCAAGGAGCTACATAGGATCCTCTTCCATTTAGGAGTCTGTTACAAAAGATTCCAACAAAAACATAACAAATTCCTATTTTCTGGGATCTTGTCTATTGTGATAAATGCCTTTTAAAACAGGTCATGCTGCTTGATATGATGATAGAAAAAATTTCCCTCATGTCCAACTACCTCCTATGAAACCATTCAAACCCCCTCATATAGATGGAAACCCTCCTACAGCTCAGATTTGCAAACTGTTAGAGTTTGCAATACCTTTGACAACATACGCTGCGAAATTTCCTGTAGGTGGTAATTTTGAATTTTCTCCCAAACTACGAACTGGTTCAGGATGAGTTTTTGTCATCAAGTGAATGGTAATAATTTTCTTCTCCACACAAAATTTCAAACGAATGCAGATCGTGATTCAAAATTTATGATGAAAAGATCATAGAAAGATGCTATAGGAAATTAGTTCCTAGCGCCAGTGAATCCAGGCGCTGCGAACTTTCCTGTAGAAGCTTGTTTATTTAAAAAAATATTTCCAAATTTTAAAACTTTCGCACGAAGTAGGGTAATCCTTCCAAAAATGCTACAAAATCCTTACAACCTGAAGTAACTTTGGAAAAAACATATGGAGATGTTAAGTTTAGCTCAAAATCCAAAATCATCATTTTAGTGTTGTAACTGCATGCAAAAAGTAAATCAAATGTTATCATGTATTCATATTTTGGTTCTGGTACTCCTTATAGTATCCACCATAGCCAACATATCTAAGTTCCTTTTTGCTACTTTCTCTCTGAAGGGCTGCAACTCTGCTTTTAATTTCCTGATCTCACCTTGGCAAGTTGTCTTCTGCTTATATACATTCTTGAGTTTCTTGTGAAGGGAAAAATACCTCTTAGACATGAACCTTGATTTATCAATGGTCTCCTCATATATATCTAATGTCTCCTTTAGCTTGACTTGAGACTCCAAATATTCCTTTTCTCAACTTGTCAATTTCATATTTTGCATCCTTAAGCTGCCTTCTGAGTCTTTTGAAAGTAGGGTACGATAAAAGGGACATCAATTCAATCTGAGTGAAGCTGCGGACAGGAAAAAAAGAGACAACTTTGTGTAAACAGAGGGTTAAATTTTATAACAGACAATTTGCAACACATAATTGGCAATGGGTAATGATGATTTTTGCAAGAGGAAACTATAGGATGACTCTGTAAGATAACAATATGTTGTGTATGAACTTAGGCTGGTTATTTGTGAACTCGAGTTGGACTTAAAAGGAAACATCCAATCTTTTTCCAATCTACTACAGCCAATTCACAACGCTAGTTTGTAATGCATAGTTTGCAACACACAGCTTGCAACAAACATGAAGTTTGCAGCAAATGGAGTCATAGTTGCAAGAATAAGCTAAAAGTTAGCCTTTGACTAGAAAACATCTATCCTTGTTCTGCATAAAGGTTTGAAGGAAAAGAATGTGAAATCTAACCAAGAAAAGAGGAGTTTGCAGCACCAATTGTAAAAACCAGCTTGCAACACTAATAGTTCGTAGCAATAACAGTTAGCAACAATATACAATGGTTGCAAGGAAGAAATATAATCTTGCATTTGGATGATGAGAACATGTAACCAAAGACTGCATGAAGGATTTAAACTGAGAGATATGTATGATCAAAACTTTCCCTTTTTTTCTAATGATGACAACCACCATTATGAATGAAAGAATTTTGTAACTGTACTCTGATCAGATTTCTAGAACTTGACTCCTGTACATTTTATGTGTTAACATCTGGCTCCACAGGGGATAGAGACCTACCTGTGAGTCTCCAAGAACATGGTAGTTCCAGTACCTTATCCATTGATCCTTGCAAAACAGAGACCCGAGAGCTCCTTTTCTCATTTATTGAAATCGGAAAATATTCTCACACTGCAACCTGGACACACTATGAAAAATAAAAGAAATGTTCAAAAGGAGAGCTTATTAATGTACACCAACTCTACTCTAGAAAACAACTTGGATCAAGTGTATACAAATTTACACTCTAACCATTCAAGCAATTGATTGTGCAACTAAAATCTTTGCATATATTTTTTTAGAATAAAGACTTGAAATCGAATCAACAACTCATCATAAAATTGAACTCTAAATTTACAATCGAACCATGGTAAAAACATTTCACTGACGAAATCCTCCAAATAAGCTGCTACGGGATCATGGAAGGCATGAAAACCAAATCTTAATTGATAATCAATAATGCATAGCTCAGTATGGTCTTCATAACTGAATTGATCCTGTACAATATTTTCTTCATGGATGAATTTTTTTTGCATTCTTTTTGTTTTAATGAAAGCATAAGGTATCAATTGTGAGTCTCCATGTGATCCATAAGAGGAAAAATAACTCTCTCCATTATTGATCTCTTCTTCTTTTGGCTTAAGAAAATCATTTTCATATTTCATGAAATCTTGAATCTGTTGCTCAACATTTCCATAAGAAAGGATAAATACTTGCTCATGATCTTCAACAATGCTATCTGAGTGTACAAGAGGACCTTTCAATGGCTCATCATCATTTGTTTCAGCCAAGTTATAATCTTCAATATCAGATTTTTTTTTTAGTTTCAAGCTCCTCTCGCATAGAAGAGTTTGAAATTTCTTCTCCAAGAAGTAACTCTTCTTTAATCTCCTTTTCAACAAGATCTTCATAAATCTCATCACAAGAGAAACATTTTACTGTTTATTGATTAAAAGACTCAAACTGTTCACAACAATCTTCAAGAAGTATGTCATCAAAATAATACCTTTTATAGTGTTTGTTGAAAGCAACATGGAAATATCTCAAGGAACATATGCAAGAAGCAGGAAGAGAAAAATACCATTCTTGTGCATCACCCTTTAAAGAGTACATAAACATTTTCATCAATACATCCTCATGAAGTATGCCTAGCTGATCCATGAATTGATATAATTTAACAAGATGTTGGGCAGGATTATCCTTCTCTTCTTTGAAAATAGGAATATAATCCATCCATTCTGATGGAGGAGGCACTAGATTTGGAAAACAAGGAACAACTGAAAAAATGAGAGGTGAAACCTCCATGCCAATATAGCCTCCATGGCCTTTGTCATCCTAAATTGGTGAAGTTGCCAACAAATCCTTTCTTCATGGAGTGGAGTCATCAGGTGAATTATGCAGTCTAGATATGTCCATCTTTATTTCACCATCCAAAGCTAGATCTAATCAATGTCGTTCTCCTAGGGAAGACCTTCAACTTCATCCCCAACAATGGAGCAAAAAATGTTAGCACTAGAAGTTATTCTTAGAATGATTTAAGAACAAGCCTAATACCCATCAGGATTGAAAAATTTGATCAATCTAAATTGGGTGGATCAACAAGAAAGAACAAGAAAGAGGGCAATAGCTTGATTGTAGATCAATGATCTACCATTGGGCATGGAGTCAAAACCACTCTTCATATTGAAGACAATCAAGCTAAATATCAGGTTAAGAGATTATATGATGATGATTAAAAGAAAGGAAAGTGAACAAAAGAAGAATGTCTACTAAACAAAGATCCTCTTTGTAGAATAGATTGAAAAAATGTTTGAACATAAACAATGATTAACATGTCATCTACAACAAATCCTTTGCTACTCAAGGAGCCATTAATCAAAGGTAGCCTTCGATCCTCAAAACCTGCAATATATTCAATCACGAAGATAACAAAATAAATGGGAAAAAAAAAGAAGACAAATTGATAAACACCTCTCATGAATCTTTAATGGCAGAAATGTTGATGACAAGCAAGCCCTCGGGCTTACAAATGAGAAGCTAAACTTCTCCTCCATCTCTTGGATCATGAATCCAACCCTTTCCTTATCAAAATCTCTTTCATATGTAGTGAATGATCTCTCTCTACCCTAAGGAGGTTGAAACCAAGGAGCTACATATGATCCTCCTCCATTTAGGAGTATGTTACAAAAGATTCCAACAAAAATATAACAAATTCCTATTTTTTGGGATCTTGTCTATTGTGATAAATGCCTTTTGAAACAGGTCATGCTGCTTGATATGATGATATAACACATGTACCTCATGTTCCACTACCTCCTAGGAAACCATTCAAACCCCCTCAAACAGGTGGAATCCCTCCTACAAATTAGATTTATCAAACGGTTAGAGTTCACAACACCTTTGACAACATGCACTGTGAACTTTCCTATAGGTGGTAATTTTGACTTTTTTTCCTATAGGTGGTAATTTTGACTTTTCTCCCAAACTACAAACTAGGTCGGGCTGAGTTTTTGTCAGCAAGTGAATGGTAATAAGGTGCTTCTCCACACCAAATTTCATAATCACCCATATCGTGATTCGAAAGTTACGTTGAAAACATCAGAGAAAACTGCTACAGGAAATTAGTTTGTAGCACCAATGAATCCAAGCGCTGTGAACTTTCCTGTAGAAGCTTGTTTATTTACAAAAATATTTCCAAATTTTAAAACTTGCGCGAGAAGTAGGTTAAGCCTTCCAAAAATGCTACAAAATCCTTACAACCTGAAGTAACTTTGGAAAAAACATATGGAGATGCTAATTTTAGCTCAAAATCCAAAATCATCATTTTAGTGTTGTAACTGCATGCAAAAAGTAAATCATGACAAAATGGTGTTGAAGTGAAATTTTATCATGTATTCATCTTTTGGTTCTAGTACTCCTTCTAGTAGCCACCTTAGTTGTAACTCTGATTTTAATTTCCTGATCTCGGCTTAGCAAGTTCTCTTCTTCTTATATACATTCTTTAGTTTCCTATGAAGGGGAAAATACCTCTTAGACATGAACCTTGCTTTATCAATGGTCTCCTCATATAGATATAATATCTCCTTTAGCTTGATTTGGGACTCCAAATCTTCATTTTTTCAACTTGTCAATTTTAGTTTTTGCATCCTTAAGCTTCCTTCTGAGTATTTTGAAAGTAGGGTATGATAAGAGGGACAACAATTCAATTTGAGTGAAGACGTAGACAAGAAAAAAGAGACAAATATGTGTAAACAAAGGGTTTGCAGATCCAACAGCCAGTTCACAACGCAATTTTATAACAGACAGTTTGTAGCGCATAATTGGCAGTGGGTAATGATGTTGTTTGCAAGAGGAAACTATAGGATGACCCTGCGAGATAACAATATGGTGTGTATGAACTTAGGTTGGTACTTTTTGAACTCGATTTGGACTTAAAAGGAAACATCCAATCTTTTTCAATCTACTACAGCCAGTTCACTGTTGATTAAGGTTGGTTGTCATTGATGTCAACCCTTGAAGAAAGCCCCGCAGCACAAAGGTTTGGGTAATGGACCCAAGATTGGTTGATTTAAATATGACTCATTATTGTCTTTTCATGGTTGATAAGAAGTAAATATGGATGAACTCCAAACTGGTCCTCTTATGGTGAAATCCCTCACGGGAAGACGCTTTGCGTAGTAAGAGAACCCATGCTTAATTGTGGAATAATGAGATTAAGGACAGTGAATTTGTCAGGGAAACTATCCTATAAGGATAGTTCTTATCATGCAATTTCTGGTGGTATGTGGAATGTCACATAACTCCTCACGGTTAGAGAGTTATGGCCATGAGAAGTTGGAGACCCCAGGTTTGGGTAACGGACCCAAGTTTGTTTGATGGGTAATGGTATGAGTTATGATATGTTTTCAGATAATACTATTATATATGGATAGTACATCTCATGCCATTTCTAGTGATATGTGGAACGCCACATAACTCCTCACGGTTTGAGAGTTATGGCCTTACAAAGTTGGAGGACCCTCATATGTCATCTAGAAGCCCCAAAAGGTCAAAGTAGTCAAAGTGGTTTAATAGATTTTAAAAGGTAAATAATAAAGTGAAGTAATGAGTGTGTTGTAATTCAAAGTGAATACAAAATAAATTATTTCAATAATAAATTTAATGGAGAAATTAGAAGTGGGTTAACCCTAAAATAAAGAAAGTGGGGCCAAGTGACCTAGAAGATGTTCTTAAGGAAGCTACTTGCAGAGTATAAATAAGAGGCTAGGCTCTCTCATTTTAATCATACTTGAGCATATTAGATATCCTTGGTTACCTCAAACACCTATAGATATTCAATATGCTCAAGTGTGATTAAAATGAGAGAACATAGCCTCTTATTTATACTCTCCAAGTAGCTTCCTTAAAAACATCTTCTAGGTCACTTGGCCCCACTTTCCTTATTTTAGGGTTAACCCACTTCTAATTTCTGCATTAAATTTATTATTGAAATAATTTATTTTGTATTCACTTGAAGAAAACTATTGAAGATACTATTGAATCTTAATCATTTTTAACCATATAATCCAAGTGTTGTATCAATGTAGCATTATCATCCAATAATTGCAGAGTAAATAAGCAATGAACAAATGAACAATCATACACATACACAGTACACCAGTGTTTTACGTGGAAACCTAAATCGGGAGAAAACCACAAAATGTTTTTTCTTATATGTCTTGAAGAATTACATTCATTGGAAGCACCAACTTCCTTTGTTTTCCAG
>WSFP011361382.1:0-33129 GCA_009831015.1 Picea engelmannii
AGATTGCAGGGATTATAAAAGAAATGTTCAAGCAAGAAGTGCCTATGTGGTCGCACGTAACATTGAGTGTTACAAATGTCATAACTATGGACACATAGCCAGTGATTGTAGAAGCATTATTTATACTTCCATTAAAGAGAAAACTGATATCAGATATAAGAAAGTATGGATAATAAAATGGGAAGAACAAGTGAACAAAGACCAGGTAACAGAGATCGCAAGTTTGGAAATAAAACAAGATGAAGAAAATTCTATAGATAAAAGGAAAGATGTCATATACAGAAAGGTTTGGAAAATAATTGAAAGAAAGGAAGAACAAGTAAATAAGGAACAGGTTCAAGAGATTGTACTTTCAGGCATTGTAGTGAAAGATGAATCGACAGAAATAAAGAAAGAAGTTAGATCTCAGAGAGATAATGAATCTACCAATGAAGATGATGATGAATACAAATTAAAGTAGGAATTGTTCTGAGCCATCTGTCTTAGAGACCCCCAAGTAATATGAATATTATACAGGGGGAGTCTATGCGACAACTGTGATAGAACAAAGAACCATCCTTCGAGAATATTGGAGAGTTTGAGAAGATAGATTCAGAGCAATCAGTTAGTAGAAGTACAGTTTGATAGATTAATCAATACTCCATGATAGTATAGTGATAAATGGGTCAACATTATGGACAGTTGCACAAGTAGAGTCTTGGAAAGTATGGACAAATATGGATTTGTAAGAACACTTAGAAGGTTTGGAAAGATATATGATAGTGGACGAGAGAATGGATTCATAGATTGGTTCAGAAAGTGGTTCAAAGAAAAAGGAACATTATCATAATGGATGATAATTACACAGGAAATGGCTCGAACAATGCTAATGGATTCCAAATTGACAGATATTTTTTGGACACATGCAATGAATACATCAGTTCACATTCAAAACAGAGTAATGCTCAGAAACAACAATGACAAAACTCCCTACGAACTATGGAAGGGAAGCGCAGACAACAACCTCTACATCAAGGTAACTCAAGGTAATATTTTATTAATTGAAATTTATGTTGATGATATTGTTTTGGAAGTAATAATGACAGGTTAAGCTAAAAATTTGCAAAGGATATGCATAATGAATTTGAAATGTCATTACTTGGAGGACTATCATTCTTTTTGGTTCTTCATATATGTCAAAGAAACCAAGGAATTTTTATTTCTTAAACTAAGTATATCAGAGAAATACTAAAGAGGTTCAGAATGGAATATTGCAAACCAGTTGCAAGTTGAGCAAAGATGATGATTCAAAGTCTATATACTAGAGGCAATACAGGTCAATGATTGGTAGCTTACTATATGTGACAACATCTAGACCAGATGTAATGCAGGTAGTTGGACAAGTGGCAATATTTCAAGCAACACCAAAGGAATCACATGTATTAGCAGTGAAGAGGATTTTCAGATATCTCAAAGGAACATACGAGTTTGGATTATGGTATTCAAAAGGAAAGGATCTATCACTTATTACCTACACAGATGCAGATTGGGCAGGTTGCATTGGTGACCGATGAAGCACCAGTGAAGCATCGTTCTAATTAGGGGAGTTTTTAGTATCATGGCTAAGAAAGAAACAATCATCAGTATCTCTATATACAACTAAGGCATAGTATATTGCAGCAACAACATGTTGTACACAGGTTCTTTGGATGAAACAAACTTTGACAGATATACAGGTTGAGTATGATGAGCCCATTCCAATCTACTGTGATAATACAAGTGCCATTAGTATCTCAAAAAACCTAGTGATGCACTCCAAGACAAATCACATTCAAATCAAGTATCACTTTCTATGCGAACGGGTTGTAGAGAAGAGAATTAGAGTTGAATATGTGGGAACAAAAGAACAAGTGACATACATCTTTACAAAACCTCTTCCATGGGAAGCCCTTGAGTATCTTCGCCAGAGACTAGGAGTAATTTCTACTCCAAAATGAATACTTTTGAATGCTTATCTTATATGTATTATATGTACACAAGGAAACACCATAAATAGGACAAAGGGGAGATATTTATCATATGCAAAGGTAAATTCTTGGAGAGAGAGCATAGAGGCATGTTTCCAAGGGGAGTGATTGTCACAAGGGAAGAATGAACGATATGACTTCATAGTGATATCCTTTGTCAAAGGGGGAGATATTATTCATATGAAGGGAAAGAGAGTAATCAAAGGATTATAAACACAAAGAAAAATAAGAGGCACGTAGACAGGGGGAGAATCCCCAAGGAGAGTTCAGTCAGGAGGAGCAACCCCAAAGGGAGATACTCTTTGCCATTGATGTCAAAGGGGGAGAGATAGAAACATTGATAAAGAGTATAAGCCTGAATGTTATCATGACTAAGTGTTGCCATCAATGTTAGTGTTGACATCAATGCCAAAGGGGGAGATTGTTAGACAGTTGGCTTAGGTTGATGGATAGTTGGTATGGATTTTTGGTTGTCATTGGTGTCAACCCTTGGAGAGTGATATTGTAGATTGATGTCAACCCTTGAAGAAAGATCAGTAGCACAAAGGTTTGGGTAATGGACCCAAGTTTGTTTGATGTAAAGATGACTCATTATTGTCTTGTCATGGTTGATAATAAGTACAAATGGATGAACTCCAAAGTGGTCTCCTTATGGTGAAATCCCTCATAGGAAGACGCTTTGTAGATTAAGTTATCCTAGAAGTATGGTTAGAGAACCCATGCTTATTTGAGGAATACTGAGATGAAGGTTAGTGAATTTTTTAGTGAAACTATCCTATATGTATAATGCTTGTCATGCCATTTCCGGTGGTATGTGGAACGTCACATAACTCCTCACGGTTAGAGAGTTATGGCCATAAGAAGTTGGAGAACCTAGGTTTGGGTACTGGAGTTGAGTTTGTTTGATGGATAATGTTATGATTTTTGATATATTTTCAGGTAATAATATTCTATATGGATAGTACATGCCATTCCATTTCGTGTGGTATGTGGAACGTCACATAACTCCTCACGGTTTGAGAGTTATGGCCTTATGAAGTTGGAGGACCCTCATATGTCGTCTAGAAGCCCCAAAAGGTCAAAGTAGTCAAAGTGGTTTAAGAGATTTTTAGAATGTAAATAATAAAGTGAAGTGATGAGTGTATTATAATTCAAAGTGAATACAAAATAAATTATTTAAATAATAAATTTAATGGATAAATTAGAAGTGGGTTAACCCTAAAATAAGGAAAGTGGGCAAAGTGACCTAGAAGATGTTTTTAAGGAAGCTACGTGGAGAGTATAAATAAGAGGCAAGGCTCTCTCAAATTATATCACACTTGAGCATATTGAATATCTATAGGTGTTTAAGGTAACCAAAGGATATCTAAGCCGAATTTTGAGGGAAGGTGAAGAAAAGAAGGTTGGAATTCAAGGAAGGATAAATTCTTTTGATGATGCTTGCTAAGATCTATTCAACAAATATTATGTGCGGGGCACGCTCTACAAGGTCACTCTCTAGAATAAGCCATAATTCAGAAAGGTGTACCATTTTTTCTATAACTACTTTTCTGAGATGTTCCAAGTAGTGACACCTGGAGGAATTGCATAAAACACACTGAAGAACATTGTGTATCAGTTTCAGATCTTTATTCATTACAGGTACATAGTTATGATTATTTCAAGTTAGGGTTGGTAACTAATCCAAAACTAGTCATGTGAGACTAAAGAAAAGTTTGATGAAAATGCTAGTCACTTTTTGTTAAATTTAATGAAGGTTTGCAGGTATGTGATCATATACACCAGGTCTATCACAGAGTTACAAATCATATTTGGATGATGATATTGATGAGGGCTTTTGGTTGAGGTACATGTTGGGTACATGATTGAGACAAGTAGTTGATGAGTTGGCACATACATGAGGTGTATAGTTGATGATGTTGGTACATATTGATGAGTCATAGTTGATGAGTAGTTGATACATGATTGGTACATACTTGGTACATGGTTGGAGGCACTTGTTAGTAGTATTGTTGACACATGGTTTATGGATGATGTAACATGTATTATTAGAAGCACATATTGATCTTGGTGATGATTATGAGTTGTTGTGTTATACTTGGTTGATGAACATCTTTGAGAGTTGTCTTGGTGATTGATCTTAGTGAGTAGATCTGATTTGGTTGATAACATTGATGAGACAAGTTGTTGTGATAGGTTGTTTGGACAAGTTGTTGTGACAGGTTTAGTGCATGGTTTATGCACTTGTTCATGGTACAAGTTGAGGTACAGGTTGGTGCATAGTTGATGCACTTGTTTATGGTAAAGGTTGATTATAGGTTGTTTGGTATATATTGGTGCATGGTTGATGCACTTGTCTATGGTACAGGTTGATTACAGGTTGAGGTACAGGTTGATGCATGGCTCAGGTTATTGGTGTAGGTTGATTGGCACAGGTTTACAACAGTATATATCATAGTGATAGTGTGACAGTGGTTCCATCATTCTACTTATATGTCAGGGTAGTTAGACGGGGTAAGGATTGGTGGTTGTAGTCAGAGAACATAGGGGGTTGTAGCCTCCTTCTGGTTGTAGCTAGAGAATTGGGGAGTTGGATATTCCCTCAGGTTGTAGCCTGAGAAAATAGGGGGTTGGAGCCTCCTTCCAGTTGCAGCTGGAAAACAAAGGAAGTTTGTCCTTCAAATGAATGTAATTCTTCAATACATATAAGATAAAGCATTATGTGGCTTTCTCCCGCTTTGGGTTTCCATGTAAAAAAATGGTGTACTATGTATGTGTATGATTGTTCATTTGTTGATCACTTATTTAATCTGAATTTATTGGATGATAATGATACATTGATATAACACTTTGATTATATGGTTAAAAAGGATTAAATTTATCTATTACTGATTCACCCCCCCTCTCGGTAATCCAACATTATCAACAGGAAGTGCACAGACTAATAGAACATTTTGAAGACTTCAACATTACAATGATCCCTAGAACAAAGAACACTCTTGTTGATTCCCTGGCCACCACTGCCTCAAGGATGTCCACTTTAGAAGACTATGAAGCCTCTTGGTTCAATGTGGAGCTACTCTACAAACTGTCGGTGCCCAACAATATTTATAATTGGAAGGTCTTTGAAGGAGATGCACATATCATAAGCTTCTTAACCAATCAGAAAAATTTTAAAGATCTGGATATTGAAGATGAAATATTTTAGGAGAAACTAGTAGAAACCGATCCATGTGTACAAAGAGCTCAAACAGATCAATCGACTAAAAAACCAAGGTTTCACACGATACCAAAAGGGGTAGCCAATTTAGAAAACCTTTTTGACTTAAGGGAAAGATTTAAGGGATCAACAAACACAAAGATAGGGAGTTATTGTCCCATGTACGATACCATAAATATAGGAACCCCAGAGAACCCTAAGAATATAAATCTTGGCAAGACAATATCTAAAGAATAAACGAAGGCCTATCTCAAACTTTTCCGAGAATATCAAGATGTTTTTTCATGGTCCTACTGAGATCTGAAAACTTATAATACTCACATTATCCAACACACAATCCCATTAAAACCCAGAGTAAAACCATTCCAACAAAATCTTTGGAAGTACCACCCATCCCTGGAGCCTCTCATGTGTCAAGAGTTGAATAAATTACTAGATGCTAAAATTATCTTCCAGGTTAGACACTCTGCATAGGTAGAAAATTTGGTTCATATTAGGAAAAATATTAGCGATATCCATCTGTGTGTGGATTTCGAAAACCTCAACAGAGCATCATAAAATGATAACTACCGAGTCCCACCGATGGATCAACTCTTGTATACCATGTTTGCTTATGCGATTTTCTCCCTGTTGGATGGTTTTTCAGGTTATAACCAAGTTCTAGTCTCAAAGGAAGATCAATTGATTAGTACCTTCTGAACCAAGTGGGGAACCTTTTCTTATAAATGCATGCCCTTTGGGTTAATCAATGCAGGCGAAACCTTCCAAAGGGCCATGGATGTAGCATTTCAGGTACTAATCAACTAATGTGTAGTATTTTATTTGGACGCCGTGACTGTGTATTCAAAGAATAGAGAAGATCACATCCAAGACCTAACCCAGATTTCTGAAAGGTGTAGGAAATACGATATATCGTTAAACCCTAAGAAAACTATCTTTGGTGTCAAGGAAGGGAAACTGTTAGGTCATGTTATATATCAAGCAAGAATTCACATAGACCCAAAACGAATTAGGGCAATAGCTCAGCTTCCATTACCCCACAACAAAAAGGATATGCAATCCTTCTTTGGAAAAATCAATTTTATGAGGAAATTCACCCCCGATTTTGCGCAAACCATCAAACCCTTACAAAATACGATCTTCAAAGTTGATGAATTTAAGTGGGATGATGAACGAAAAATTTCTTTCAGCAATATTAAGACTGCAATATCTCAAGCTCCAGTGTTGCGAAATCCTGACTTTAGAAAATATTTTTTCCTCTACACTTTTTTCTTCGACCAATCATTAGCTACAGTATTGACTCAGAAGGATGATGGAAACAATGAGGCCCTAGTCTCATTTATGAGCACTAATATCCAAGGGACTGGACTAAATTACCCTACTATAGACAAGCAGGATTATGCGATGTACAAGGCAGTGAAACACTTCATATCTTACATCCTAAAGAACCATACCAAAGGAATTGTGCCTCATCCCATAGTATGATCCCTATTCACTCAGTAGGAGATGGGGGAAAGAAATGGAACTGGATGGAAGTGGTCCAAGAATTTTATCTTGATACAAACCTGCCAAACTGGTTAAGGGACAAGGATTATGTAAATTGGCAGTTGAATCCTAGGACAAAGTAAATGAAGACCTCGCGTGGGAGAATGAATTGGCATTATGGTATATTGAAGCTTCATACGTATCCCCAGGGAAGGAGTCTTGGTATGGGAAATTATCTTATCTCCTGCACCATGGGACTTGCCCAGAAAACCTAAATCCTAAGGAAAGGAGAGCTCTCAGACTAAAATCGACATAATATCGTCTCATAAATTCAGTGCTCTTCCACGTTAATTATGATGGGGTACTTTTAATATGTCTCAAACGAGAAGATGCATACAAGGTTCTGAAGGAGCTCCATGATGGTCCTGCAGGTGGACACTTCACAGGGAATACCACCGCTCTTAAAATACTGAGAGTCGGCTATTATTGGCCTACTCTGTTCAGGGATGCTCACACATATGCTAGGAACTGTAAAACTTGTTAGGTAAGTGCGGGGAGGGAAAAGAGAGAAGTTGTCCCACTCCAACTTGTGTTTGTCTCCAGGCCATTTGAGCAATGGGGGTTAGATATCATACGATAAATTACACCGAATTATTCAAAACAACATAGATGCATACTGACTATCAGAGACTATTTCACGAAATGGGTGGAGGCCATCCCTTTGACTCATGTAAATGAAAAGGTAGTGATCCAATTCATAAAAAAACAATTGATCACAAGGTTCGACATGCCTTCTGTTCTTGTTTTTTATAATTCCTCTTATTTTTCTTCCACCTTATTAACAATTTTTTCTCTAGAAAAAGGAATCATAATCATATACTCCGCAAACTACTATCCACAGGGGAACAGAGTGGCAGAATCAACCAATAAGAACCTAGTGAGGATATTAAAGAAAATAGTCACAAACAACCATAGGAATTGGAACAATTCACTTCATAATGCCTTATGGGATGATAGAGTAACACCCAAGGAAGATATAGGAATTCCCCATACTTTCTGGTATATGGATAGGAAGCCATTCTCCCGAACGACCTATATATTCCATCTCTTTAGCTTGCTCAGGATTCCATAGGACAACCCTCATCGGTTATTCAACAAAAAATTGATACCCTCCTCATGGTGGAAGAAGAAAGGAAGAAAGAAAAATCAAAGTTCATTGCTCATCAACAGATAGTTAAAAGGTGGTTTGACAAGCATAAGACCAAAGAGAATAATTTTGAAGTAGGAGACTTGGTCCTGAAATGGGACAAGGTGAATGAGCCGAAGGGAAAATATTCAAAGTTTCAGAATCTATGGCTCAAATCTATCAGGTAGTCGAGAAACTTGGGGAAGGCACGTATCGGTTGCAAAATCTAAGGGGGGAACCTGACACCATCTCGGTGAATGGCCAAGACCTAAAACAATATTTCTGTTAAAAAAATAATGTGTGTGTTTTCATGACATTTTGTTTTTAGGTAGGTTGATTGCAGATTCCTTCATTTTTGTTTTCTTGTTATAGTACTTTTTTCACTTTGAAGTTTGTGTTCCGCAAGGCATTGGTTGACCTTAGTTCATGCGGTATAATGAACTATGTTCTTGACTCATGCTTACATACAACAAAAGAAACGTTGGGAGAATTGCAGTTATTTTGAAGGAGTTTTGTATTTAACCTGTGCAAATAAACAAACTTGGAAAAGCGATGAAATGTCTGCTTGGTGGTCCGGTAAAACCTAAAGGGAAAGATGGTAATATGGAAAGGAACACATGTACCTCAAGACAGAGCTAGAAAAAGTTCACCTTAACCATTTCATTTTGCAAATAACAAATGTCCTCTTCTCCCACTCGCGCAGGGAATTCTACCAAGATAAAATCAATTATATCAAATGATTGCAAAGTAGGAGAGGGTATGCAGATAACTCCATCAGGGATATGGACACTCGTTGGTAGTGGAGTAAGGTCTATGACATCGGGGTGACTCTGTCGAGGCTATGCACACTCGCTGGCAGCAGAGGAACACCATAGCAAGTGAATGATGATAACTAAAAGGACTAGTTCCAGTGAATTATTTACTCGACTCTTGTCAAAAGAGGGCATGGGTCATGGTTAAAGGAAACAAAGGTGGAATAAAGTTTGAAACCCCATAAGTAGGCCCAGATTCACCAACCCAGGAATTTCAAATGCAAGGATAGAAGAGGCTCTTATTAAAAACCTGTTAAGTTCTTAACTAGCTTCTGCATCAGCTGAGCCCAGGGAAGGAACATAGATTCTGATTTTGCCCAGTAAGTCACCATTTGTTGAGCACTCAACACACCCTAAAATCCTTATTAAATTTCATCACATTTTGGGTACCACTTGTTTCTTCACTGTCTGGCTCAATTTCATTTTGGGAAATGGTTTATCTTTGTTTGTTTCCATGTCTCTTATCACCTAGTCAATTTTTGTTTGAACTTGTGAAACCTCATGTCTAAAATACCTTAACACTGGAATTAAGAATCAACATCTAAAGACCACACCTAACACACTCAGGTTAGACATCGGGAATAATTCAAGTAAGTAAAGGAACCACACAAAAAAAACAGTCGTCGAGCACTGATCCTCATCGACATCGACATAAGTTGGTTTTGATTTGCATAAGTTATTCACATAAAGGTTTGAGTGATAGCCGATCCCCTTCAGCATCGTAAAAATACGAGAAAGACATACGCTAACAAAGGACGTAAATAAATTTCCGATAGTCGATGCCCTATGCACCTTATCGGGATCAGGGAAATCCAGAAAGGTTACAACAATCGTTTTGACCACGATAAAATGATCATCGATCGCTGACCCCCGATGCATTTTCAGCATCGAGACTTTTTCAAGGGAGCCGATTCGAGAGCACTTGGGTAAGTTTATCATCGATCGTCAATCCTGGACACTTTTCGGCGTCGACAAGTTAGGATTTGGTTTTAGAACAAATAGGTTAAAGAAAGTCCTGAATTTGATTAACATGAGTGAATTAAGTCATTGGTTTCGTGTCTTTACCATGTAAGGGGGTCATACAGTCTAGTTTTTATCTTGAGTCATATTTTTTTGGTTCCCTAGATCCTAGTCATGCCTCCTAGTCAAATTTTCCATGTCATCTCTGTACGACAAGATCAATCGATGTCAGAGATTTTGGAAGAGGATATCAACAAAAATGTTCAAAGCATAATCCCAACTCCCGATCCATCGAATAAAAGAGTGGAATGATGGGATGTTTGCGACATAAGATACGATCATATTTGGACATTTAATAGACCATTTAATGCTTGATCCCACATTTGTTGCTACCGCGTGCGCCGATTAGACAACAACATTTTGAAATCACCGATAGACCACATTACCATCCGTTCCTGTGTCGTCAACCCACAATGAATTTAATTTTAAACACCTTTGAAGATCTGACGGTATATTTAACGAAACTACACTCATAACCTGAATTGAATGGCCGATGTGACAAGGTAAGTTCTTTCCTGTTTAAATCTCTAGAACAATTTTTTTTTAACCAATTCATGCTGTGCACAAGTTTAAGTCCATAGCATCCAAAGAATAAAAGAGAGTGTCTCAAGACTGTACTGACCCTCCGATTATCAAAACCGGGTTTAACAAGCTACAAAGGTATGTGTTCAATTTTGTCAATTCGATAATCATAATTTATATTTTCATCCGGTTTCTTACACAATCTCTAAATTTTTCTCTAGTTGCAGGAAAAAATGCCGCCAAGAAATCCAACCACCAGACGCTCTCTAAGGGTGCCCAAGCTAAAGGAAGCTGAAACAGGTGAAGGCTCTTCTTCAGGGACCACAAGGAAGTTGGAGTACGATCCCAGGGTGGAGCTTGTCATCAAAACCTAGACTAAGAAAGCTTTTTCCCAGCCTCCGGCCTTCGGTGATACTGAAGTAAGCATTGGGTCCAAAGTAATTCCCCCACAGTGGGGGGATATCTTTAACAGGATTAGCCGAGAAGAATACCTATAATATATCCCACATAGTGATCAGGACGTAAGGATGCTCGTTGACCAGGTGTTCCCAAACATTCGACGTTCGTATTTACACATGGTGGCAAGAAGAACCCCCATTTTCCCCTGCATAGAGGTTTTGAAATGGATCATCGACCATATGGAACAGGCATAAGTGCTTGATCAATGATGGGAATCATGGATGAGTCAAATGTTTCCTCCCAACAGAAGTACAAAAGTACTATAAGCTCAGGGACCCAGAGGAGCAGCTCAACACGGACTTCGTGGTAAAGTTCTATGAGTTCCATGACACCAGTTAGTTGATGGAATCATGGTGTAAGGAGGAAAAGAAGTTCACTAACCAAAGAAATGGCTAGTATGGAATGATTAATCTGAGGGATCCATTCATCTATTTGATGTCTCTCATCTACTGGTTATATGGAGAAAAGGACTACTCCAAGTTTTCGAAGGCATGGATGCCTTTGGCGTACACAGTTGCAATCATCAGGAGCAACTTCAACTGGGGTACGATAATATGAAACAAATTAAGCATTTGTGTACAACAGGCTCATATTCTGAAGGAATGAGAGGCACCAACTTTCTACATGGCCTCGTACCTGCTCGATGTCATGTGCACAAGGAATGTCTTTGCTAAAATGAATCTAAGTTGGCATGTTGCAGAGCTCCTCATCCACATCTACTTTAACATACTATGGGAGAACATGTACGAGAAATCTTACGCACTCATCTGTGATGAATTCATCACCCACATTTATTTTATTATTTTTAATAAGGAATGCCCAAGACTATTGGCGACAGCCAAGGTAGGCCATTGGTACTTGGACGAACACTCAACCTACATCAGGGTGTTCGGGGCCACAAGATCACCACATATCCTACCCGCAAATGTCCTAGATGGACTCATTGTGGGAGAAATCTATTATCAAACCATCCTGTAGGGCTATAATACCACATTGGTCAAAGAAACGAAACGAGCTTTCACACCCTACTATTTTCATATAAGGTTCTATCAAGTGAAGTATATTTCTCAAGCCAAACAAGAGGGGCTTAACCAACTAGAATTTAGATTCTAAACAGGTCAATTCCGCAAGCACGACCCTAAAGGCTTGGTCCTCCAACATGCTTCTCAAGTATCATCATGCTGGTCATATGCTCATGATAAGTTTGAGGATGAAATTTTCACAGAGAATGCCCAGGACTGGGGCAAGGTGGTGCAGAGGATGGACAACACAAAAATGACCAGGTTCAAGGCCATGAGCGTGGATGAACAGGTGGAAATGATAGAGCAGTCAGCTTAAGAAGACCTTAGGGGCAGGGAAGATATCAAAGTGGTAGAGACAACATAGGAATAGAGAAGGGGATTACTCTGGATACAAGGGGCGCAAAGGATCATCGATCACTTGCAAAATTACCCCAACTTGATAGAAATGGCAAGGATCCTAGATGATGACCCAGTCGAAAGCCGAAGAGAACCAAGTAGCCTAGAGCCGATACAAATTGAAGAAACCACCGGGTCAGAAAACCTTGAATCCCCATCACCACAGGTCGGATCACCAAGGGAAGCTTCAACTCGACCCAAGGTAGCGAGGACATCAGGAAGGACAAGTATACCAAATCCCTTGTTCAATTTAATTACCATCTACGATGATGAGGAGAGTTTGGAGGTGTCCCTGGTCACTCCAGTGCTAATTACAGAGGAGAGAGAAAATGAGAAAGCATCCACTCTAGGTCCCGATGCTCCAATTCAGAGCTGTCTGTAGAACGAGCATGAGGTAGAAAGTGACTTGGACATTGAGCCACTTGACATACCAGGAACTCCAATGGAAATCTCGAGGGATGATCTAGGATCGGGCAAACAAGGAGAAGAAATTTCACAATAGGAAATCGACATCTCAATAGCCGATTACCAAGTAAGTACCAAAACTTCCCCTGATTCCTCAATTTTGGTCGGTACCTTTCCAACCGATGAGAAAAAACCTAAGGCCAAGCCATAGAAACACATAGAGGAGGTTCAAGAACACAAACTTGAACAGATACACACAATCGAGAGCTTGAAAAATACTCTATCTTGGGGAGAACAAAAAATCCCTGAACTGGTTGATGAGGTCTGTAGTGTCCCCAAGGCCAAGCCCTATCATAAATCATGTTCTGAAAGGAATTGTAATTATGTTTTATAGGCTGGTGAGACAAGTTTTTATAAACTGGTGGCTTATGTGTTTGTTAGGCTAGGGAGCCTAAGTGTTGAAGGCCAGGAGCCTGCTATTGTATATGTAATCATGCAGAACAATTAATAAAAATTTGTAAACACCGCCAGGTGCAGAGCGACCACGATGAATGAGTGAAGGGAGACTAAGACTCCATAGAGAGGGAAAGGAATTAGAGGCTGGACGGTGGGAAAAGGGCTACGTGTTTAGCCTAGGGGGCTTAAGCCTGGGGATAATATTTTATTATTATTCCAAAAGAACATGTGCCATTTATATTTTTATCCTAAGTTCCTAACCAAGGGAAGATGATGCATGCTGGTGGAACGCATGTAGTCTCCAGGGCGACAAGTGTCGACCCTGGTGCATGCAAATAAAATGGCCAGGGTGGACCGTGAGGGGGTTCCCTCTCCCATTCGATCGGACTGCCTGAGCATGTATGGGCTCTGAGCAGTACGAATGACTCGAGTTCTACAGAGAACCTTCATGCATCCCTGTGATCTGAAAAGTCTGTGTCTAGCTCTGAGAAAACCCGTGTATACCTCCGTACTGAACCACAATCTTGTGATTGATTCTGAAAGAGCCGGTTTCACCTCTATTTGGAACTGGAAAATCCTGTGTTGTGTCTGGAGAATCCGTGTGCATACACTTCCCGAAATTGAGCCTGTGAGTAAGATCTCTGTTCCGAAGCCATGACCGTGAGATTGATTTGCCATCGCTGAACCAGTTTGAGGAAGCTTGTGTCTGTTTCCCATGGGTTTTTGTGGCCACGCAGTGCTGGACTGCATATGTCTTGTGACCAATTGTGAAACTCTCTCTCTCCAGGTGAGAGTGGTGTTGAGGTTGGATGAAAATGTGGTTTTGGCCTGTGAGCATCTCTCTCTAGAGGAGAGAGTGCGCATAGGAAGGAGAGGACTCCTGGAAGGAACCCTATAGCTGCGATAGAGCCCGGAGACTTCCGGTTCGGTCTGTTGCTATAACCCAAGGCAAGGAAGGTTAGCAGCCGAAGGACTGTCCAGGTGACAGAGAAGGTGTATACTCCTGGGGTGGAACAGGCATGTGGGGAATGAGGGTATGTGGGCAGTGAGCGTGAGAGGTTCCTGGGAGAGAATCCCAGCCTTGTGGCTATGTGTTGTTTTCCCTGTAACCTCAGCCTAGCCTAGGATTCCTTGTCTCAGGGTGGAGCTTAGTCCCATCTCGGGGGTGACCCACTACTAAGCTTGATGAGCAGTGCAGTCTAAGGCTAGGAGGTTCGTGGAAGGCTTGCACTTGGTTGGTGGAATCTACCACTATTAAAAGATAAGTATTTGATTATGCTTTAATCATGTTTTGCATGACTATGCTGCTTATATTATCATGAATTCCGTTGTGTGTATTAATTATTATTAAATGCTATTGATTGTTAATTATAGCAGTAAATAATATGTTTACTCTAAGCTTAAATGTATTTATTTTCTTAAATGCATGTGGATTATATAATGCATGTATGAGTTATGTAAAAGGTTTGTACAGATTGGTAACAGAGAGCGATAAAAGCCTTGGTAACCGAAACGTGGTGTTACAATTTGGTATCAGAGCCAAGGTTTTGACACTGAGCCTAGATGGGCCAGTGGAGTGGTCTTTGGACCGAGGGTGAGAGGAGAAATTGTGTTTGGAGGACCAATTTCGGACCCTGGTAAACTCAGGAGGTATAGCGGTGTGTGAAACCGCAGCTGGTGTGGTCTATGGCCATAGGGGGAGAGGAATCCACACCAGCAGTGCTGGAGCCTTAGGATCGGTTTGGGAGGGAAGGTGAGCCCTCGTGACCGTCGGATCTGGAAAATGTGCGCAGGGATTAAAATCCCTTTTGAATTGCATAGGAGTGTGGGGATCGCAATACACGAACTCCTGAAAACCCGAAAACCCGAGAAGATCTATGTTGTAGATCTGGGAGGAAGGTTCGACCGTTAGATCTAACGGAGTCGTGATCGAGTTAGTCGTGAAAACTTTTCGGATTTCGCAAAGTCACAAGAGGAAGTGAGGAAGGTGAACACCTCCGAAACCCGAAACACTGAAACGATATACACCATATATTGTAGGAAGGTGGTTGACCGTCCGATTTAGCAGAGGAGTAAGCCGTAATTTTGGGATTTTGGCAGAAGGAAGTTCGAGATGCGGGGTGCATGAACTCTTGATGCCCAAAACCCTGAAACGCCGAAAGGATCTACACCGTAGATCTGAGAAATATCTAACCATTGGATTTCATTTGGAATGGACGTGGACACACAGGTGTGTACCACGTGCCAGTGAGTCAAGACAGGTGAGAGCGGTGGGACCCGATGACATCACCGAAGGTGATGTGGACCCTCCTGAATGTACCACGTTCCACGGTAATGAAGGGTGGTAGCTGTGCTGTGGGCCCGGAGAATAAAGTAATTCACGATTTTGGAATTCAGAATTCGCAAAGGAGGAGCACGAAGGCTCAACACTCCAACTCATGAAGTCGCGAATTGGTGAAGAAGTGCTAGCACTTATCCCTAGACTATGGTCATGTGTAGCAGGCGCTAGCGAAGAGGGAGCCATACCCGTATCGCATCTCGGGTATCGACATTTGGAGGAAATGAGTCGAGGGTATTCGACTCACGAACTCGCAATATTGTGAGTTGCAAAAGGGTGACTTTGGTTACGAAGATTTAATTGTTGGATCTTCGTGGACCGAGATTCCGAATTTTTGAAGTCCCGGAATTTGCAGAGCCGGACAGAGCTCAGAAAACTTTGTGAATTCAAAACCTTTTTCTTGTTTACGTTGGCTTATGAATGTTGTAAGTTTTCTTGAAGGGTTAAGGCCTGACAAATTTTAGTTGGTTGCATGTCGTGTGTACAGAGTTCAACGAGTGTCAGGACAACCGAAAACTGACGCCGATTATGGAATTGAAAGAGGTACAGAATGCCTCCGAAGCAGAAGACGAAAGGGTAGGAATGGATGTCAACCTAGGAGTCGAAGGAACAAACTCTAATGGGCATGGAAAAGATATGGATAAGGAAGAACATATGATGAAACCTATTGAAAGATTGCAGAAAGATGCCCAGGCTCGCCTGGCTGATAGTCGAAAGCTCATGAAAATCAGGGATCGACATGGTGAATTCAACTTAAAAATGTTGAATAGCCTGGAAAGAATAGAAAATAAATTGGAAAAAGAGAGTGACACAAGAAGATCAAGAAGTGTCAGAACCCCTAAGAGGAGAAGAAGATCGAGGAGTGGTAGCAGACATTACCATCTCTTCCCGAAGCATTCTGGCAAGGAGACACATAGTAGTTCAAGCCCGTCCCCTACCAGAAAACACTGAAAATCTAGAAGGGATGAATTGAAAAGGGAAATCAACAAGATTAAACCGCCTACATTCGATGGTGAACGTAATAAGGAGGAAGATGCTGAAACATGGTTACTGGGTATGAAGAAATATTTCCAACTGTAGAATTATTCTGCCCATGCAGAAGGAAGAATTGCAATGTACCAGCTGAAAGGGAAAGCATCCATGTGGTGGGATCAGTTGGTGCAGGTGCAACACATCAGAGAGAAAGAGGTCACGTGGAAGGAGTTTAAGAGGTATTTTGAGAATAAATACCTGAGCAAAAGATACTATGACAGAAATGTGAAGGAGTTCTTCGAACTCAAGTTGGGCAACATGACCATTGATGAGTATGAATGAAGTTTTCTGGAACTATTGAAGTATGTTTCGTTCATCAAAGATGAGGCTGTCAAAATTCAGAGGTATCTGAGTGGACTGCCACCTTCCATCGGTGACAAGATTCAATATGACGATCGTAAGACCATGGAAGAAACCATAAGAAGGGAGAAATGCTTATACAAACAACAAAGAGAAAATCCTACCTTTCGGAAGGCTTGGGATGACCAGAAGAGGTTTAAGAAAGAATAGAGGCAGAAGGGAAACAAGCCTCCCTTTTTCAGGAATAGTCCTTGGGGACAGTCATCTTTTATAGAGCCCAGGAAAGTTGAAGGGAGTGAGCAGATGCCAAGACCACCATCTATGGAGTGTTGGGGCTGTAAAGAAAATCATAGGTACAAAGACTGCCCCCATAGAAAAGATAAAGCAAGAATTTTCCATACTGTTCAGCAAGCTGAAATAGTGGAGGATATGGGCAGCAAAATGTCGAGGATCTATGCATCCCTGGACAACAAGCAAGCAGAATTTCAATCGCACATGATTGAAGTGGAAGGTACGATAAACAACCGACCACTTGTTATTTTAATTGATTCAGGGGCTAGCCATAGTTATATAGATCCTAGAGTGGTGGAAAGTTTGCATTTAACAAGAAGCAAACATGAAAAGTATTGTCTAGTGAAGTTGGCCACATGAACCAAAAGGAAGGTCACTGAATTGGTTAAGTCTTGTTCAGTAGACATGAAAGGAATGAGCACTAAGGCTGAATTGAACATTCTTCCTTTAGGCTCATACGATTGCTTAATTGGGATGGACTGGTTGGACCAGCACCATGCCCTTCTAGATTGCCATAACAAGAGGTTTACATGCCTGAACAAAGAGGGAAATCAGGTAACAGTCCAAGGAATTCCCAGAGCTGTGGCTGTTAGGGAAATCTCAGCCATGCAGCTGAAGAAATGTTACCGGAAAGGCTGTCAATTGTTTACATCTCGGGTGGAAGAAGCATCCTAATATATAGTCTCGAATCTAGAAGATCACGAGGTACTCAAAGAGTTCAAGGACGTATTTCAGGAGGTACTTGGACTACCTCCGAAGAGGGACATCGATTTTTCTATAAATTTGATGCCTGGAGCAACTCCAGTTTCAAAGGCTCCTTATAGAATGAGTATGCCAGAGATAAAAGAGTTGCAATTGCAGCTCGAAGAGCTACTAAAGAAGGGATACATTCACCCCAGTGTGTCACCTTGGGGAGCCCCAGTCCTATTCGTGAAGAAGAAAGATGGGACGTTGAGGCTGTGCATTGATTTCCGGCAGTTGAATAAGGTAACTGTCAAGAACAAGTATCCTCTGCCAAGGATCGATGATCTTTTTGATCAATTGAAGGATGCGAAAATATTTTCAAAAATAGATCTCAAATTTGGATATCACCAAGTGAGAATAAATGATGAGGTAATTAGCAATACCACCTTTAGAACAAGGTATGGTCACTATGAATTCACAGTGGTTCCATTTGGACTGACAAATGCACTTGTTGTTTTCATGTGTTTAATGAATGGAGTGTTCAGAGATTATTTGGACAAGTTTGTCATAGTATTCCTGGATGATATCTTGGTGTATTCCAAGACAGAGGAAGAACATGAGAAACACCTGAGAATGGTGCTGCAAGTGTTGAGAGAACACCAACTGTATGCAAAATTAGGCAAGTGCTCATTTTATCAAAGGTAGATTCACTACTTGGGGCACATTATATCAAAGGAAGGGATCACTGTGGATCCTTAAAAGGTTGAGGCCATTCGAGAATGGTCAACGCCAAGGAATGTGGCGGAATTTAGATCTTTTATGGGTCTAGCAGGCTACTATAGAAGGTTTATAGCCAGATTCTCAAGGATAGCTCATTCTATCACTTCCTTGCAAAGGAAGGAGAAGAAGTTCCAATGGACTGATGAATGTGAGAACAACTTCCAGCGATTGAAGCAGCTGCCAACCAATGCTCCAATCCTGAAGATTGAAGATCCAAATAAGGATTACGTAGTGTGCACCTATGCGTGTAAGGAGGGGCTGGGAGGAGTTCTCAGCCAAGAGGGATTTGTAATTTGTTATGAGTCCCGAAAGATGAAAGAGCATGAAAGGAATTATGCCACTCACGATTTAGAGATAGCAACAATCATCCATGCCTTGAGGAAATGGAGACATTACCTCATGGGAAAAAGATTCGAGTTGAGAACAGACCATAACGGTCTGAAGTATTTATTTGATCAGCCGACTTTAAATGCCAGGCAAATCAGATGGATGGAGTTTCTGTGCGAATATGACTTTGATATCAATCATATCAAAGGGAAAGAAAATAAGGTGGGTAATGCACTTAGTAGAAAAGTGCACGAATTACATGCTACAACCATTAGCATGTACAAGACTGAGATTAAAGATAGAATTTTGGAAGCTGCAAATGCAGATTTGCAGTACAAAGGTTTAGTAGCAAAGCTACAATAGCGTGAGAGGCCATAGACCAAGGGAAGTTACACCTTGGGAACTGATGGCTTACTTTTGTATAAAAACAGAGTGTATGTAACCAATGTCCAAGAATTGAAGCTGGAAATTCTAAAAGAAATGCATAACGTGGCTTATGTTGGACATCCTGGATATCAAAAGACTGTGGTAGTAGTCAAAAGACATTATTTTTGGCTGGGTATGAAGAAAGAAATCGTTGAATACATCGCCAGATGTATGGAGTGCCAGAAGGTTAAGGCTGAGCATAGGCACCCAACAAGGTTGTTGCAGCCTTTACCCATTACTGAATGGAAATGGGACGTGGTAACAATGGATTTTATCATCGAACTAGCTAGAACAAGAAAGCAACATGATTCAATCATGGTGGTGGTGGACAAGCTTACTAAAGCTGCCCATTTTATTCCACTGAAAACCACCCATAGGGAAGCTGATGTTGTTGATATCTTTTTAAAAGAAGTTGCATGATTGCACGGAATTCCTAAGACAATTGTGTCTGATAGGGACCCGAAATTCACCTCGAATTTCTGGAAAGGATTGTTCAAGGGATTCAGAACGAATCTGAACTTTAGTACATCGTATCATCTTGAGTCTGATGGTCAGATAGAAAGGGTGAATAGAGTAATAGAATACATACTGAGAATGTATGTGATGGATAAACCATCAAGGTGGGAAGACTACCTGTATTTAGTAGAATTTGCCTACAATAATGGGTATCATACATCGTTGAATATGAGCCCATTCGAAGCACTTTATGGAAGAAAGTGCAACACACCAGTAAGCTAGGATAATCCAGCTGACAAAGCAGTGATTGGGCCTGAGCTGCTCAAAGAGATGGAAGACCAAATGATAAGGATTAAACAGAATCTGAAAGCTGCCCAGGACAGGCAGAAAAGTTACACCGATAGTAATAGAACCCATAGATAATTCAAAGTGGGTGACCATGTTTTCCTGAAAGTGAAGACTAACAGGAGTTCCCTGAAGTTAGGAAGTTGCGCCAAATTGGTAGCAAGATTTTGTGGGCCATTTGAGATCCTAGAAAGGATTGGGCCAGTTGCATACATGCTTGCATTACCTTCATCTATGACTGTACATAATGTGTTTCATGTTTCACTACTTAATAAATATGTACCTGATGCTAATCATGTTATCGATTGGAATGTGATTCAGGTGGAACCAGAGGGTGTCCTGCAAGTGCATCCTGTGCACATATTGGATAGGAAAAGCAAATAGCTCTGGAATCGAGCTATAGAGATTGTAAAGGTCCAGTGGACCTGGTATGGTCCTGAGGACGCGACATGGGATCATGCAGATGCTATGTGGGCAGAGTACCCGCATCTTTTTGAAAATTTTGAAAGGCTTGCGGAGACAGTGTAAGTTGCACTGAGGACAGTGCATAAATAAGGGGAGGGGGATTGTAGCGTCCCCAAGGCCGAGCCCTGTCGTAAATCATGTTCTGAAAGGAATTGTAATTATGTTTTATAGGCTGGTGAGCCAAGTTTTTATAAACTAGTGGCTTATGTGTTTGTTAGGCCAGGGAGCCTAAGTGTTGAAGGCCAGGATCAGAATAATCTATTTGATGAAGAAAATGAAGAAAAAGAGGTGGAAGGAGTAGAACATAAATCCATTGTGTTACAGATAAACCTACCTCACGTCATTTTACTCAAAGTGAATATGAGGAATACTTGATGTGTAATCAGATAGATGAATTGGCCCAAGAAGATCAGTTTTACCAAACAGAAGGTCAGAAAAAGTATAACTTGAGATCAAAATAGAATGTTGAGAAGCAAACTACATCCCCCCAATCCAAAAATACAGATGTTCCTATGAAAGAAATCCATGCCAAAGAAACAAAAGGACAAAATAAAATAGTGATGAAAGCTCATGCACATGAGGTGAAAGATGATTAAAAATCCATGTCTAATTTCAACTTTGAGCATGAAATTCAAAAAATTAAGATCCATGTTCCCTTGCTTGAGCTAGTAAAAAATGAAGGTTTCAAAAAATCCTTTTTGAAGGTTCTACAACCCACTTCTCATCCACCTCCTTCAGATTCTATCAATTTACAATATGAAAATCCTACAGTAATATTGAGGCCCATGGTGGAAGGTAGAGATGAATCTTCTCCTCCATTTTACACTTCTTTGAATGTGCATGACAAGATCTTACACAATTGTCTTATGGATTCTAGTTCATCCCATAATATTATGCCTAAGGCTCTCATGGATTAACTAGGATTGGAAATCACTAAAACTTATCATGACCTGTACTCTTTTGACTCAAGGAAAGTAAAATGTCTTGGGGTTATTAAAGATCTAGTTGTCACACTATTCCAATGGCCTATGAAAGGCATGGTCATGGACATTGTAGTTGCAAATGAACCCCCCAAATTTGGGATGTTTCTCTCTATATCATGGATCAATAGGTTAGAAGGAACTTTACAAATGGATCTTTCTTATGCTACAATACTAGTCTTTGGGGGTGAGCACATGAGACTGTACAAGGAATCTCAAATGACATATATCATTAGTGATGTGAATAATCCTACAAAACATCCCATCTATGATGTTGACACTAATTTGGGGTCTATTATTCTTCATCTTGTTGAGTCCCCTCAGCTACCCTTAGAGATAAAAAAAATAAGTCATTAGTAAAATGTGAAATAACTGGACAGGTTGTTCAATTGTGGAAGATGTATTTTGATGGTGCATATTCTAAAGATGGGGCTGGTGAAGGAATAAAATTCATATCTCCCTCCAAATAAGTCATAACCTTGTATTTTAAACTTGAGTTTGAGGTGACAAATAATATTGCAGAATATGAGGCTCTAATTTTGGGGCTTAGGGCTGTAAGGCACATGAAAATTCAGGGTTTATCAGTATTTGGTGATGTTGAACTGATTGTGCATCAGGTTAAAAACATCTATCAGACTAACCATGTTAGGTTGAGAGCATATAGAAACGATGTTTGGGATATGATAGACAACTTCTTCTGAAAATTCAACATTTCTTACATTCCTAGGAGTGCTAATTCAATAACTGATTCATTGGTTGTTTCTGCAAGTAATTTCAAAATTTCCATGCCTTCAAAGATCAAATATGATGTTGAGATCAAACATAGACCTTCGATTCCAGACAATGTCAAGCACTGGAAGGTATTTGAAGATGATGAAGAATTAACGAGGTTTTTGGAGACAGTGGATGAATTTTCTTCCCTAGACATTGACCAAGATTCAAATGATGGTCAAAATCTGCATGCTGATAAATTTCTGAACAAAATTACAGACCATAAAATTGTTCACTCGCCTAACAATCACATTCCTAAGGGGTTGGTTCCTTTAGTGAGTATCCTCGATAATGATGATGTTTTTGTTAAAATGCGGAGTTCTAAAGAAGATGCATACCTCATAGATTGTAATTTAGGCACCGAAGAAGAGCCCAAATATGTCAAATTGTCCAAAAGTTTATCAGAAAATCAGAGGGATGAATATGTCAATTTGTTGAAATATTTTCCTTATGTGTTTGCATGGAAGTATGAAGACTTGGAGACTTATGATACTAGCATCATTGAGTATAGGATACCTTAAAAATATGACACTAATCCATTCAAACAAAATCTCAGGAGGATTAATCCAATGCTATTGCCTATTATGAAGAAAGAGGTCAAGAAGCTACTTGATGATCAAATCATTATATCTCTGAGGTATTCTGATTGGATAGCTAATTTGGTCCCTGTTGGAAATAAGAATGGTGAGATCAATATTTTTTTTGACTTCGGGAATCTAAATAGGCATTTTAGAAAGGAAAACTACCCTTTACCCAAAATGGAACACATTTTGCAAAGGGTGACATGCTCAATGAGAATTTCAATGATTGATGGGTTTTGAGGCTACAATCATATTTATGTGTTTCCAGAGGACAGAGAGAAGAAACCATTTACCACTCCATGGGGTACATTCATGTATTCCAATATGCAATTCAGTCTTATGAATGCAGGGGAAACTTTCTAGTGTGTAATGGACATTGCATTTATTGGGGAGAAAGACAAGTTTGTGGCTATCTATCTAGATGATATTACATTGTTTTAAAATTATGATCAAGAGCATTACAAACATCTAAAGAAATCTTTTTTGAAGTGTAGACAGTATGGTTTGTCCTTAAATCCAAAAAAATCTCTTTTTTCCTTGAAGGAGGGTAAGCTACTAGGACACATTGTCTTAGTTGAAGGTGTAAATATTGACCCAAATAGAGTAGAGGCTATCAAAAATATTTTTATTCCAAGGTCTAAGAAAGAAATTTGTCCTTCTTAGGTAAAACAAACTTTTTGAGGAGATTTATATCTAACTTTGTTGAGTTAGTGAAATTCATCACTGACATGTTGAGAAAAGGAAATGAAGTAAAATGGACACCATAAGCTAGGATTTATTTTGAGCAGATAAATAAAGCATTAGTTGATTCTCATGTTTTGATCAAACCTGATTACTCAAATGATTTTTTTTTTTTTCCCTCCAATGATACACTAGTTGTTATCCTTCTTCACAATAATTCAGATCATATGGAGCAGCCTATTTCCTTTTTTAGTAGGGCCTTGAGAGATGTTGAAGTTAGGTATGACATTATGGAGAAACAATCTTACGCTTTAGTAAAATATCTTAAGGCTTTCATGGTGTATGTTCTTCATTAAAAAATCAATTCTTATGTTCCTTCAAGTTCCGTTAAAGAAATTTTGATTCAAGTAGATATACATGGGAAATGATGCAAGTGGATTGATAATATTTTAGAGTTTGATCTAGAGGTGAAGCCCACCAAGCTAGTAAAAGGTCAAGGATTGGCTAGATTTCTATATGAATCAAATTGTAAGGCATCGGGAGTAAATTTTATGGGCACTAACTTTGTAAATCAACAGTCTGATATTTAGATCAACAACCTGCAAATTAACTCAAATTTGGCAGAATGTAGCTGGTACAAGGACATCATCTATTTTTTGTAGAATTTGCAGCCTCCAACTAGACTTGAGAAGACCAAGTTAAGATCTCTGAAACTTAAAGAAGTCAGGTATTGCATTGTTGATGAGATTCTATATTGGAAGGATCCTTCAGGGATTCTTTTAAGATGTTTAAATCCAGAATAGACAAAACAAAATATGACTGAATTTCATGAGAGTTTATGTGGAGGTCATCACTTCTGGAGAACCACAACATACAAGATACTCAGAGCTGGGTACTTTTGGCCTAACATATTCACTAATGTGTGTGGAAATATCAGAACATGTGACTGATGTCATAAATTCTCAAGTTAACAACAACTCAAGTCTTTTCCTCTGAAACCAATTGTGGTATCTAACCCTATCCAGCAGTGGGGATTAGACTTTTTTGGATAAATTCATCCATCCTCAAGTGTTCAAAACTGTTGGATTTTGACTGCTACTAACTACTTTACAAGCCATCCCCACCAGGAATGCAACACAAAAAGTAATTATTGGTTTCTTGGAAGATATTCTATCAAGGTTTGACTGCCCAAATAAAATTGTCACTGATAATGAAACAACTTTCAAAGTTGAGCCCCTGGTAAAGTTTTGTGAAAAAATTAGTATTCAACTTATCCATTCCACTCCATATTATGCCCAGAGTAATGGCTTAGTAGAATCCTCCAACAAAATATTAGGAAAGATTATCAAAAAGTTTCTAGAAAACAATAAGACGTCATGTGATTCTAATTTGAAGTTTCCCCTATGGGTAAACAGAGTAATCACCAAGAGGTCAATTGGTACCACACCATTTTAGCTGGTTTATGGAACTGAAGTTGTTTTCCCTACCCAGTTATCTTTACCTATGGAAAAAATTATTCAATATAAATAAGGGGAACCATATGACATGATCATAAGGATGAATCAACTTGTGGAAGTACAAAAAACCATAAAACAATCGTTTGACAAAGCATGGAGTCATCAACAAAAAATCAAAGAAAGTTTTGACAAGAAGGTGAAGAAGGAAGATTTTCAGCTTGGATACCTGGTACTCAAGTGGTATGCTCAGAGGCAGGATAAAGGAAAACATGGTAAATTTGAAGCTCTTTGGGTTGGTCCTTTTAAAATTTCGGACGTTTTGTAAAATAATACTTTTAAGTTGCAGAATTTGGAGAATGTTGAAATTTCTGGTGGTCTAGTTAATGGACATTTTCTCAAAAAATATTTTTTTATAAAATCCATGGGTGCACTTCATTTCTTTGTAAATATCGGTGTGTTTATTTAGTTTTGTTTTCTTTTAATAATGACTCATTTCCCAATGGATAAGGCAATAGAACTGCAATGTTCTTGGAGCCTCACAGGGAGGTCTCCATCCCCTGTGGAGCTATATGTTAACACATAGGATGTATAGGGGTAATTTTTTTTTAAGATTCTAGGTTTGAGTCATAGGGTCAATTTATTCAATATTTTTGAGTCATGTCTTATGTGAATAAATCATGTTTTAATTTGTCTTGTGATTCAAGGAAACTGATCAAATTCCATGTGAGCGTCTTGGTGTCATGATAGTGGTTTTCATCATTAGAAAAAAAGGAAAAGTGTTGGTCATACCTTTTGTTTTAAAGTTCATCATTATCAAGTTTTGTGTCTCAAAAAGGTGTATAAAGGATTTCATGTCATATCTACCCATTTGGGGGTCAATTCGTATGTCAAGTCAACCTGTTGCAAACTCGCTTGAAAGTTCGCAGGGGATCAAGAAAAGTACAACATGCACTAATCACATACCATCATGTTTTGGAAACACGGAAGTTAGTATTTTATTGTTTTTAGCGCTATATATTCATCACTTTCTCTTCAAGACGGTTTCAGAAGGAGGTTTATCATTTCGAACAAAGCACGTTGCAAACTGGTTTAAATTGTGGTGCTACGAATTTCCTATAACAGTTGAAGGAATATTAGAGGCTTCTAGGAACTGTCATTTTAGTGCATGAGACAACAATTGAGCTTCATATATACCAGGTACCCTATTTAGATGCTAAATTTCACTACTTGAAGGTTGATCATAATCAGATCCTAATTGTTGCAATGTTTCTGCACGGTGCAAACTGTTCTGTAGTATTTGCAATGCAAAACTTCTTTCACTTGGTTAGTTTCTATAGTCCTTGTATCTTAAGAATTTCCAAACCCAAGTTTCTTGTATTTATACCAAAATATCAGCTACAACCCTTTTTTATGGTGATGACCCTATCTGCTGCAAATTCAAGTTAGTGTTGCATACTTTTTTCATTGTACGCACTGCAAATTCAACACATTATGAACCCTCTATTTTCTCATTTGTTTAAACCCTCGTTGACTATATTTTCACTAAGGTTTGAAGGATCATATATTAATAAATATTTTTTCCTTTCAGATCTGTTACTTTGAAAACCTTTTTGACTAAAACCTAGATTAAATCCATTCGCTATAAACTTCATTATGCACTGCAAACTGAGAGATTGCACTGTGAATTCTCTATTTTACATAGATTTCCCTGAATGTTTTCCTGATTGAAGTCTCATATAGTTTAGAGTTATTATCCAGTAAACCCTAAGTTGTTCAAAATCAAATCATAAACCCTAAATTTACTTGTTTACATCATACATCTGGTAGCAATTATTATTATAAGGGGAAGGGGTTTTAAATAAACTATCATGCAAAATCATCAAGGTAAGAATGTTCAAAAAAGAGGAGAAATTGTTAGGGATGAGCTCCATGACCTACAACTTATAAATTCTAAACCATTTTTTAGAGAAGCATTTCAGAGAGTGGGCTGCCTAGTTTTTTGTGAGAAAATTCAAAGAGGACATCTCGAGGTTGCCAAGAAGTTTGCACTGAATTTCAATGCGACAAATACTAAAGTAGGTGCATTGGAGTTTGATGTTTTAGAGCAGTCTATTTCTACAACCACAAATATATTCATGGTGAAAAATGGTTTAAATCCATGTCCTTGAATTCTACATTTTCTAAGGAGTCCCTAAAACCTTAATATCAAGGAGATAACCTCTCCAAGGATGTGACAAGAAATTATATGCAGGAGTATTTTGACAAAATGCTCAGAGTTATTCAGAGGTATTTCACTTGTGAAGGAAGGTTCAATATGGTCTATCAATACCATATTAGATTGTTACTGCATTTTACTGGGAAGATGTCAAATAGAGTCCAAGATAAATATAACAGGTGGATAACAGTGTTTTTCATTATAGTCTGATCAAAATGCTAGTATTGGAAGATTTAAGGAAGACCAATACTAATTGGGATGCTTTCCTAGATGCATCAAGCTTTCAGACAGATGTTGCTCATACACCACAGTCAAAGAGACATACACCTACTCCAACTGAGGAGACTTTTCACTCATAATCGAGTAAAAAGAGGAAGATGAAAAAAAGGGATAAGTCCATTTAGTCTACTGATAAGATAGTTAAAGTTCCTTCAAAATATACTAATGAAGACACTTCTCCTGTGGAAGGCCTGGACCTATGGGAACATCCTATAGTAAAGAAAATAGTCTTAAGGGGGAAAAACTTGTATTTTCTTCACCTGTTGTTGTAGAAGTTGTCAAGCCTAGAAGACCTATCACTAGATCAACAACAAAGAAGCATGCATATGTAGGAGAAGGTACATCCAGGGCATCAACTCAACCAACAGACAAAACTAAGCCTCTAAAAACGAAAAAATAGGAATCATTGAGATCAAGTCTCCTTCTGATGAGAGGGATCCCACTATTAAAAGGATTAGGAAGCAATTGAAAGAGGCAAAGGATGAAAATGAACAATTGAAGAAATAAAATCTGTATGCCAAGATCCAACTTAAGAAATTTATAGATATGGGTGAAGAAACTATTAAAAACAAAAAACAATGGGTTAAAATATCTATATCTTTGTGTAGGCAGATGAATAATGTGTACAAGATGAATAAATCCCATCAAGACGAAAATCAGAAGCTGAAGGAGGACGTGCAATAGTTGAGGGAACACAATTCAAAACAAAACCTGGACATGTTAGAACGAGTGGCCAGTAGGAGAAGGAGATGAGGCATCATTTTGTGCATCAACATAAACATTTTTCCATGATGTATTTTGTTTTGCAGGCTTATAACCCTCAAGAATGATTTCATCTTAGGTTGCTATTATCATATTCATATGAATTTTTGCAAATTTATTTTATTATTCAAAAGGTTGTAGCAGGTTCTAAAAAATGTTTGAAGGATTTTGCACAATTTTGATATCAAATGACAAGTTTTGAGGGAAAATTCACACCTACAGGAAAGTTCATAATGCGTGATGTTGAAGGCATTGCAAATTGTTTATTTTGGAGCTGTTTGTAGAGCATGGGTTGAAAACCTTACAATTACATGGATTTTGAGCTATTGAAGGCTGGAAATTATTAGATAAGGTTCGTATAGCTCCCCAAGAATTAGTTGGACATCAAAGGACACCTACCCCAAGGACCTAGTTTCATTTAAGATACATGCAACGAGTTGGATGAAGTTGCATTCAATGCTGCCAACAACATCCTGGAATATAGCATCTTGTTAGATTTTTGTTGATTACTCATTGCTACACCTCCCTAAGGTGTAGGATCCCATGTAGGAGCTAGGTAGCGAGTTCTAAGAATATTTTTGAATGTATTTTGCTATAAAAAGTGTAATGTAACTCCATTAGAGGATTCGAATGGTTGGATATTGGGACTCATATCTTTATTTTTCAACTACAAAAAAGTTTGCAGATTGTATGTATCTGACGTAAAAATCTTGACCAGTTAATGATCAATTTCTTCTTTTTACCATATTATGTGTTTCATATTTGCTTTGATGCTTTCTATTGGTGAAGGATTCATCTTGGTACTTGTTCCTAATGAAATGAAAGATTTACTTTTCTTTTACTACTGCGAAGGTTGTTGAAGTAATTTGTCTTGTTGATTACGAAGTTCCTACTTAATGAGTTTTCCACTATATGTGTTTCAGAATTACCTGATGTAACCTAATGCATGTATTATAATTTTTCCTGCTAAGTCTTCCATCTTTCCATTTATATCTTAAACACTAATCTGATACTATTCAATCTTTACTTGCTGATATATATTCCTGGAAGTTTTGTATTGATGTTTACATTTGAGTTCTTGCCCCATTCTCTACATTTTGAAATAAACTCTTATTTTTACAAACCTACAAGTTTTTCTTATGGGGATTAGGTTCACAGCTATAGCAGTCTAGGTGAGACTTCTAGTACTAACATTTTTGGTTTGAAGAACATTCCCTGGGATTTACGACAAGGACACTACTTATTTGATTGGTGTACATAAATCATTAAACAAAATGACTGCATAGTGCACCTAGCGACTCCAAAGTTCAGTTGTGGCCCCCAACAAAATAAATATGAGGGCCAACCCATAGTCACCTTTGGCTACACCTGAACCTGATCCAGAAAAAATCATTAAGAAGGGAAAAGGTTTGCAAGGAGCCTCCTCTTCCAAATCTTCAGGTATTTCTAGAAACCTACCTAACTCTATTTTTCATACACCAGTTGTTGTTTCTGATATTTCTCATTTACCTATAGTTGAAACTCCTATAAAGTCGGAATTAGAGAATATTTCTATTGAATACACACCTTTTTCTCCTGACTTGAAATAAGAAAGTCTAGAAATATTTGATTTTATTGCATCTTCCAAAAATTTTAAGTGGTTTAGACTTGAAAGTTTGGAATATTTTCCTTTCTTACGTTCTCCAACTCCTCATTCATTTAAGTTTCCTGTAACCAAAGGAGAAGGAAGCTCACCTTCTGTTAAAATATCATCAAATATACCCAAGTCCAGGCTAGCTTTTGTTAAGTATGAATCTTCTTCACCCCATACTCCTCCTTTTTCAAAACCTCTTGTTATTCAGACTTCGTTATCACCTGCAAAATCACTTGTTACTTCTCCCAAAATTCATAGTCCTCGTTTTCCAAATCAAATGGCAAGAGTTAATCCTCCTCATAATAGAATGGATTTCATTGTGGCTTCTAGGTATGCACCATTAGTGCTTCCTCAACCCATGAATTCTCTCCCAGTTAGAGATTACCTTAATTACATGCCTACATTTACTGGAGAAGAAGATATTACAGCAAAAGAACATCTTGTTGCCTATTACAATTATGCAAATAATTTGAACATTGAAAATGAATATGTTTTGATGAGGGTCTTTGTGAAAAGGATAGATTGGGAAGCCCAAAAGTGGTTTAGAAATTTATCTCCTGGATCAATAGCTATAATTGAGGCCCTAGATGATGAATTTTTAAGGAATTGGGGTGAAAAAAATGATTTCTTGTATTACATTACAGAATTTGGGGCTCTCAAGAGGAAAGAGGATGAATATGTGTCAGATTTCTCAAAAATATTTAACAAGGTATACACCAAAATTCCTACTGAGATTAAGCCCACTGAGACCTCTGAAAAAATTAATTATGCAAGTGCTTTTGACCCATAATTCTATCTATTGTTGATAAAAATAAGGTCTGCAACATTGGCTCATATGAAATATGTTTCCCTAGAGGTTGAATCAAATACAATAGTAACATATAATTTGAAGGGAAGATCTAATAGAGATAGGAGAAAACATAAAATAAAAGCTTCATCTTCAGATGCTTAAGGTACTGATCCAAAGGTTGATGAGTTGACCAAGTTGGTCAAGTCATTATCTTCAAAGATGGAAAGGTTAAAGCTTGAAGGGAGGCAAGCTAATAGAAATCCTCAAGACTTTGGAAACAAAAATTAGTTTATAAGGCCAAACAATACACCTCAGTTTTTGCAGAGAGATCATAGAAATAGGGAAGATTAGAAAGTTCAAGCTCCTCTACAGAGTGATTTGGTTGATGATGAAGAAGGAAATAATGAGGAAGAAGACCAGGAAATTCATTGTTTAGGAGATAAAACTGACTCTCCTCATTTAATCCAGAGTGCTTATGAAGATTCCTTGATGTGAAATCAGTTAGATGAGTTATGTAAAGGAGAAACAATCAATCAAGATGAAGCTCCAAACAAGTACAATTTGGGATCAACTAAGAAGGATGGAAAACCAGGTGCATCTACTCAGCCTAAAAAGACATATGCTCCTTAAAATTATATAGCTTCACCCAAAAAAGAAGTAGGAAAACAAAAATATCATTTCATAATCAAGGTCCCTGCTCAAGAGGTAAAATAAATCCTGAAATCGCATTTGTGTTTTAATTTTGAGAATGAAATCCAGAAAATAAAGATTCTTGTCCCACTCCTAGAATTGATGAAAAATGAAGACTTTAAAAAATCCATCTCAATGATGTTGTAGCCTGAATATTATCCCCCTTCATCAGATTCAGTTAACTTGCGGGATGAGAAGCCTGCAATTATATTAGGACCATTGGTATAAGACATAGGTGATTCTTCCCCTCCATGTTACAATTCTTTAAACGTGTATGACAATATTTTGCACAATTGTCTTATGGATTCGGGTGCATCCTATAATCTGATGCCTAAGCCTGTCATGGATGAATTGGGCCTGGAAATCGCTAAAACTTATCATGAATTGTATTGTTTTGACTCAAGGAAAGTAAAATGTATTGGAGTTATTAAAGATCTAGTTGTCACTCTTTTCCAATTACCTATGAAAAACATGGTTATAGACATAGTAGTTGTAGATGTACCCCCCAAATTTGGGATGTTGTTTTCTAGATCATGTATCAATAGGTTAGGAGGAAATTTACAAATGGATCTTTCTTATGATACAATAATAGTCTTTGGGGGTGAGCACATGAGACTGTATAGAGAAGCTTATCTAGCATACATCATAAGTGATGAGATAAACCCAACAAACCATCCCATCTATGTTGTTGATACTGATTTGGGGTCTAGTGTTATTAATATTTTTGATTCCCCTCAGCCACCCTTAGAGATCAAGAATAAATCATCAAGAAAATATGAAATAAATATACAAGGTATTCAATTCTGGAAAATGTATTTTTATGGTGCATCTTCCAAGGATAATTCTAGTGTTGGGGTAGTGTTCATTTATCCCTCTCAGGATGTTACAAATCTATCCTTCGAGATTGAATTTGAAACAACAAACAATATTGCAAAATATGAAGCCTTATTTTTGGGGCTTAGAGCTGCAAAGGACATAAAAATTGAGGGACTGACATTATTTGGAGATGCAGAACTGATTGTGCATCAATTCAGAAATATTTATAAAAAAAAACATCTTATACTGAAGGCTTATAGAAATTATTTTTGGGACCTCATTGATAACGTTTTCTCAACCTTTAACATATATTTTGTTCCTAGAGAGGCTAATACACTAGTTGATTCCTTAGTTGGTTTTGTCAGCAATTTTAAAATTCCCCTACCTCCCAAACCTAAGTATATGTTGAGGTAAAATACAGACCTGCTATAGCTAATCTTGTCAAGCACTGGATAATTTTTGAGGATTACAAAGAACTAAAAAGGTTTTTGGAAATAGTGGATGAACTTTCATTTCTTCATATTGACCAAAATTCAGATGATGATTCAAATTGGAAAAATCTGCATGCTGATAAATTTTTGAACAAAATTGGTGATCATAAAATTGTTCAATTGCATAACAATCACATTCCTAAGGGACTGGTCCCCTTAGAAAGGGTTTTTGATAATAATGATGTTTAGAAATTATCGGAAGAACCACAATGTTTTCAATTGCTTGTCGACGTTTCAGATCCACAACAGGATCCATCTTCAGGACAAAAAAACATGAGGAAAAACAAGAGAGGAAAACTAATAAATATTAATGAGGAGTGTAGGAAACCTAAAGTTAGCTATGTGAAACCCTAGGTTTGAAAATATTTTTAAAAATAAGTGTTTAATAAAGATTTTGTTTATTAATATATTAAGTGGTTTTTGATTTAATTTAATAAGCCAAATGGTATTAATATTATTATTAATGTTTATGCTAATTATAGGTTAAATTAGGGTTAATTTTTTAAAAAGGTAGTATTAATATTATTATTGATGTATTAGTGGTAACAAT